>CATOSE010000073.1:0-14467 GCA_951812265.1 Taphrorychus bicolor | reverse complement strand
TCTTTCCACGACTTCTGAAGAAGTGGGGCGCCTCCTTTTTGACCATGTTTTCAGCATTTTTCATTCCCAGTGGTTTTGGTGGCTGATAACGCCTTCGATACCACCATCCTGGCCGACTTCAGTAGGTATGCCGGATTCAGGAAAGTACACATCTTACCGAACAACCCTAAGTCTAACGGCATGGTGGAGGCCACTGTAAATCGGGTGTCTTCGTTATTATGTCGGCAGTGCCAGGCCTTGGCGAATTGATATTTGTCCGTACCAATGATTTGCCACATCTTAACTGTACTGTTCATTCGGGTACCCGGGCGTCACCCTTCTCGTTACTGTTTGGGCGCCAACCGGTCTGCGTCCCTGAGTTGGAACATGACCTCGCTTGGAGGGAAGACTTCACCGGTGGGGAGTTCACCCGCACCTTGGCGCATCGTCTGCGTTTGGCTTGGGATGCCGTACGTGCAGCTTCCTTCGAGTTGAAGCGAGAAGGTATACGGCGTACTGAAGCGCAGGTCAAGCGATGGGCCGTGGGGGCTCGCCCCGGGAGCTTGAATGGTATCAGTTGGGGGGCCATGTGATGGTAAGTCATGGAGACGAAGCTACAGCGTCACGGAGGCGGAAGCATGGAGAACCTGCTTTACGTACCTTCCAGGAAGTTCGACTCATCCCTGAGGCCAGTGCATTGGAGATCAACACTAGAAAAACGGGTATGCGCCCCGTAATCAGTTTGCGCCATGCTACCAAAGTGCCTGGGTCATGGTGGCTCTTCGATGATGGGTCGGGGGCTAGCGGTCAGAGTGGCACGTTTACAACTCCAGCCGACGCTCGGGGGATACGCGAAAGCAGATAGACGATGTTATTGATGCCAGCCTCCGTTCCTCTGCGGTCTATGAGGTTGAGAATGTAGAACGTGCTATTCGCAAAAAAGGTCGATGGTGGTATCGAATAAAGTTCCTTAATTATGAGGACTCGGAGATGGTGGACGGACGGGCGCTGCAAGATTCGGGTCTTTGGGTACAGCAGCAGATGGCTCATGCTCGTCAAATTGCTAACGACGCCCAAGCTCTAAAACCAGTACACCCTCGGCCAATAGCGGGATCCTCCCCTTCTAGTGGTGGGCGATGGTCGTCAAGGCTAGCGGGTCATGCCAGTTTTTTACTGCTGAGCCTACCTCAATCGGTCTAGGTCGACAAGTTAGCGCCGTCTATGCGTTGGTTGGCATCCGGTGATGGGGATACTTTCGACCTGAGCGAGGACGATTAGGCTTTCCTTGCGAGAGGATTTGATGGGATCGGAACCCGGCAAGGTTAGGACATGGCGATGCTGCGAGTACTTGATGCTTCTCCTACTTCGAATTCAGCCGGGATGACTTCGGCACTGTGAGTGACGGCAGGGAAGGGGTAAATGTTACAGGAGGTACTTTGAACGGTACCTCTTGTAGGCGGAAAGTACTGATGGGTTACTGAAAGGTGATGAGGAGTTGAATGCTTTCATCACCTTCGCGGAGTTGATTGGTGTACCCGGTACACTAACCCGTAATGTAAGTGCATCTTGTTGGGATACGGGTAGGGAGATGTACTCTCGAGACCATGATTCCGTGATTGTTCTGGGAATCATGGGAGGAATTACTATCTCGGGGTAAAATACCCTTTTTATGTGTTGTTTGTTTGTTTGTGAGGTCGAGATCTGGATCACCGATCGTCGACCCTGTTTGTGAGAAGAATCAATCGATGTCATCCATGCTCGCCGACGCCGTCGAGGTCTACGCAGCCTAACCAGGTCCCCCGCTGGGCTAGTACTTGGTAGAAACGAGGTAGGGCTCTCACGGACCCTACTATTACTCACTGGCCGCCCCACCGGGCCCGGCCGACCCCGTCCTACTTTTACTGGCCTCAGCTTTGCTGAGGTTTGACTAAGGGAGTCTGATTCAAGAGGAGTGAATGCTAGAGAGCAAAAGGGAAGAGAGGGGCCCCCGGAGAGTATGGGCTTCGTCCTAGTCAAAGAGAAAAGAGGGGCCAAAATTTGGGTACATGGACCCTAATTGGCCTCTTTTCTCCCTTTGATTAACTTAAGGGGGCCCCGGGTTACCGAAGGGAGAGCGAGGGAGCTCGAGAGGCGCGCGCTCCATCGAGCGTGGATTCGCTTGGCACGCATGGGCAGTGTCACCGCGTTGGGCGGCGCCGCCAGCCAGGCCCTCAAAGCCGTGCTTTGGGGCAAACACGATCGCTACGCGCTCGGGTCCGATACGCGTCAGCTTTTACTCGACTACTTCGTCGCAAGGGGGAGGGGCGTCACTGATCTGCCGTTTGATGTGGACACATCAGATGAATCCGCGTGGGAGGATGAGTGGCGCGCGTATGGAGCGGCGGCATCAGTGTCGGATGTAGCCGAGCTTCTTATCTTGGTTCGATGGTTGCGAGCGCGATCAGGACCGCGGGGCGGTGCTGGACGCATGGTCAATGCAGCAGCTGCAGTGGCCTCTCTGGAGGCACACGGAGTGGTGCTCACACCTACTGTCGCGGCGGCGCTCGAGCGGGATATGTCAGCGAGCTCAGCAGGTGATGAAACCACCCAGTGTGTAAACCCTCATGTCGCATTCAGGCTACTCACGAATGAAGCCCCGACAGAGCTGCAAGCAGCTTGGTGGTGGGAGCAGCATGCAGCTCTCACATCACTGCATGGAGGTGTGGGGGTCAACATACCGGGGCAAGAGGAGTACAGGAAGTTGCACAAACCCTCGAATTCGCGGGTTCAGCGGATGACTCTCGACACCGCGCTCAAGAGGGAGTCCGACTTTGCTCTTTGGTTCTCGGCGGCACAGCGGGAGCTTGAGGTAGTAGGCTTCCCGAAGGCAGCGACTCGTCTGGTCACTCTCGTCACGAGTGCGCGTGCGGATGCGGAGGGTCTGTGGGAACCGACCAAGGCATATTTGGAGTTCTACTTCTTCACCGAGTATCGGGGACTTGGGTTGCCGAGCACCTCCGGGGTGCGCAGCCAGGCAGCGGCAACTGCGGCGTTGGTGAAGACGAGCGTAGCATCTGCCGTGGCAGGAGCCAAACAGGGCATGCAGTCTGCCGCGACCTCAGTAGCTTCGAGCTCGCCGAGCTCGAACATGTCAGGATTCGTGCCGGCAGTGCAGTGCGGATCGATCGTGACGACTGATTTGGCCGCTCTCAGAAACGACACTCTCTCTGATCCGGGCGGGTCGAGCATCGGGCCTTCCGCGTCTGCCGTTGGTGCAGATTTGAGGCCGCTGGTAGGGGCTTTGCTTCCGGAGCTGGTACCGGCGCTGCGTGATGTGCTGAAGAGCGATTCTGGCACAGCAGGTGGCGGCGTGGCCGGGGGCAGCCAGCAGGGGGGTGCGTCGGCGAAGAAGAGGTGCCCCTTTTGTCGGCGTGACAGCTGCTCCATGATGGACGACCCTACCAAATTGTGCCGTTCGGCGTCTCAGGCGCTGAAGTTGCATAAGGCGGCGGATGCAGCAGCTGCCCGGGAAGGCGCGTCCGAATGACGGCTCAGAGACTCCGCCCGGTCTGAGCCCTCCGCTTCTCCTAGGGGTGGCTCGGGTTGGGCCGAGGTCAACCGTCGGCTGAGCTGTGTACGTGTGAGAGGCGTCGCAGCAGAGGAAGACGGCAGGGATGGGGGATGTGCCAGGATCAGTCGGGTGGAGAGAGGTCGGAGGCGGCGGCGATGTCGCTCTTCGACGATGCCACGCGAGAGGTCAAGGGACGTCCGCACCGCGACGCGGGAGATGTGCCCCCCCGCTCGCGAAGCGGTTCAACTAGTGGACCGATCTGGGAAGCTGAAGATGTGCCCCTCAGTTTCTGACGCCCCAACGGAGATGTGCCCCCCGTTGGCGCTGCCATCGTCGCCATGTGGGCGTGACGACCGAGGAGCCGACAGAACGTGCGTCGGCGAGCGCGATTGCTTGGAGGTGCTGACGAGCACGGCCACCCAGACATTCTCCGACACGAGTCGTTCTGGTTTCGCTGCGGGAGACAGCGATCTTTTGTCATCTCTGACGGTTGAGGTCGGAGATACCGGCGCTAGCGGTGATGTTGGCGTCGGCGGGGGGTCTTCGGCGATGGAGACCTTGGTGAACCCCGGTTTTCCCGGTGCGAGCGGCGATGCTCCATCGGGTGCCCGAGTTTTCCTGAGTGGTTGCTCCGAGGATCGGGGAGATGACGCTGGCGCGCGAGAGGCGTCGAGCGATGCAGCTGTGGGTTCGAGCGTTGGCACGTGCGAGGACCCAGCAGGTGTGGTCTCCCAGGTTGATGGGGTTGCCGACGGAGTCCTAGCTTCAGCGAGTTGGGGCTCTGAGGGCAGTGCGCTAGGCCGTGGTGACGAGCTTGGTGGCTGCCGTTCCTTATCCGACGTGCGTCCGTGTCTGGTGGCACCGGGCACGGCTTCGGGCCTCTCGGCGGTGCCGGCGAGGAGTGAGATCGTGCTGCCGCACAGGCGAGGGGGCGTCGATCCAGACGGGCGCCGCCGGACGAGAGGCTTGGGGCTGCGGGTCATCTTCTGCCGGGCGATGCGGGCCCTCCGTTGGGTGCGTATGCAGTCCGTCTGGGTCAGGTGGATGGGCCAGGAGGTGGACCGACGCTCTCCAGCCGGCAGTGCAGCTACGGGCCTTGAGCGTCCCTCCGACGAGTGCACGAGGACTCGCGATGTGCGGGACTTCTGCGGTTCAGATTCGGAGGGGACAGATTCAGCCACGTCGGAGCTTGGGAAGCGAGCGAAGGCAGTCGCGGGCTTCGTCCCGGCGGAGCGACCTCTCGCGAGCGTGCGCTTACGTCGAGAAGCGCCAGGACACTGGACGCTCCAGCAGAGCTCCGCGGCCGCATTCATCTGTCACATCTTTGAGCGGCTTCGAGGGCGATGGACGACGGCTGATCTGTCGGTGCGTTGGCCCGCCGTGTGGAGGCCAGTGGTCGCCTGCAGGTGCTGTTACGGGCTGAACCTGGCGACAGTGGACGAATTCGCCGAGCAGCGAGCCTTAGCCGAGGCGTCAGCCCAGTGGGATCGTGACTGTGTGCTACTGCTGCAGCGGCTCGAGTCAGGTCGTCAGCCGTTATGGCTGGACCTGTTCTGCTGTGCCGGGGCCGTCTCAGAGGGTGCCGTCCGCGTGGGAGGCGCTTCGTTTGGGGTGGACATCGCCGACCAGCCCCACTTCCGCGCTCGTTTCGGGGAGCGATGGTTCGGGATGGGAGATGCGCTGGACCGCGATGCGTTGCGCTCTCTGATACGCCGGTTGCGGCCGATTGGCATCTGGGCGTCGCCGCCGTGTGAGGGATTCACGACCCTGACGTTTGGGGGCGAGCCTTCGCGAGCACCGAAGCTGATACCTGCGGTGCGCGAGATGCTGGAGGAGACAGGCCTGCCGTTTATCATCGAAAACGTGCAGGGGGCGTCGAGCGAGCTGCGATCTCCGCTCACCCTGAGAGGTCAGGAGTACGGCCTCCAGGTCGAGAGGCCGCGACTGTTCGAGCCGGGGGGGGGCCTCACGCTGGAGGCGAACACGGTGTTGGCACCTGGCGGATCACGGCTGCGGAGCCGCAGCTGTCTGGGGCGCCGTGCCCGCCACGCCCGTCTCGACCATTTCGGGATGCGGCTGCGCCAGCCGTGTTGCGACGGGGTGCTGTTCGCGGTGATGGGAGATGCACCGACGAAGAGCACGCTAGCGGAGAACGCGCGAGCTATGGGGGTGGATCCGGGACACATGCCGTTCTCCCACCTCGCGAAGGCCATCCCACCGGCGTATGCGTCGGATCTCTTCGGTCAGATGGTGCGGCACGTTCTGCGCCAGCGGTATGGGGTCGAAACTCGGACCTTTGCGCAGGCGAGGCTCTTGGGGCCGAAGGCGCGGCGAGAGATGGCGCACCTGCTGCGCGGGGCGGGCGGCGAGTCGTCGCGGCAGGGTCTCGAGCTTGTGCCGGCGAGGGTCGTGTCGGAGCTTCCGTCGGAGGGATGTGACGCTTCGTGCCGTGCCGACGGGACCTCTGGTGTGTTGCCGATTTGGGATTGGAGCGTCACCCGCCGGGCTGTCCGTGAGTTGGATCTGACATTCGCCGGGGCGTGCCAGCAGACCCTCTTCCCGCGTTCGGTGGCAGCATTGTGGCGGGAGCTGCGGCCAGTGGGCGAGCTCGATGCGACAGGTCTTGTGGACAGACTGGCGGGCCACCACACGTTCCTGATGCTGGGGTCTGATCTGGACCAGAACATAGTGGATGCTCTGGCGCAGGCGTGTGCCGTGGCAGCAGATACGCGGGCTTTGGTGCTGCTGGAGGCGAGCGCGCTTGAGGGGTTCGTTGGACGGCTCGAGGACGTCACTCGTGTTGATCATGTTCTCGAGCTCGGGGGGCGTGTGAGCGTCGACGGCGCACCTGCGAGCGAGTTACTTTCAGGTCGGATGCGAGCCGTCGCCGTGGCTGTGGGAGAGCGGTGCTGCCGGGCCGGTGTGCACGTGTGTCAGGCCGAGCTTCTGGGCGAGATGGATCCGATCGAGTCGGGGATCGGCGAGGTGCCGAAGGCGTGGAAGCGGGCCGTCGCACACACGCCCTACCCGCGGCTAGATCCTGAGCGCTTTGTGGGGCAGGGGTTCCCAGCCCAGGTGGAGCGCTTGATCACAGTCGGGGCGGAGATATCGGTGTTCGAGCCGGAGCTCGGTGAGGATCCGACGGGGCCGAGGACGCGGTCGTCGGGAGCCGCGGACGCCGAGCGAGTGCCGGGGCGTTTCTTCGATGAGCACGGCGCTGAGCATATCTTTCGTGTGGAGGAAGGGCAGTACGCCTTCCGTGACGCCGAGCATTTCGCACAGGGGGTCGCGGAGTGTGACCGGGCTCTGCTTGTCGGGCACCTCGAGCCAGTCCCGGCCGAGTTGGTCGACGGGGCTTTGAGTCAGGCGCCGGCCCACCCATGGCCATCGTACACCAGTCTGCGGATAAGTGGCGTGCGGCGCAGGATTACTCGCGTTTCACCAACCACCGGGTTGGAGGAAAGCCGTTCACGCTGACCACCTTCTGGGAGGCGGCGGGGGTGGTGAAGCCCGGCTCGAGGTTTGCGAAGTATGACCTGCGTGACGGGTTTTGGGCTGTACCGGTGGCACAGAGCAGTCGTCCTTTCCTGATGGTCCGGCATCCGGCGACCGGGCGTCTCCTTTGGTGCACGAGCTTGCCGTTCGGCTATTCGCTCTCGCCCCTTATTTTCTGTACGTTCACCGAGGCTCTGGCTCAGAGGTTGAGAGGCCGGCTCGTCTCGAAGGGTGTGCACATTTTCGTCTTCGTCGATGATTTCCTGATCGTCGGCGACGATGAGGGGGCGACGCGGGTGGCGATGGACGCGTTCGAGCAGATGATGGACGAGCTAGGTATACATTGGGCTCGGCATAAGCGGCGAGGTCCTGCACGAGTCATGGATTTCCTAGGCATGCTCCTCGTGAATCTCCCGGAGCGAGGTCTCCAGGTGGTGACGCTCACGAAGGGGCGACAGGCGGCCCTCGAGGCTCTGATCGAGTCGTGGATGGCCGAACGACCCTCGTCGAGGGAGTCAGTCTCGGGGGCGGTGTCGCGGGTCGAGCCCAGGCGGCTGGCGTCCCTCTTGGGCCTCTTGGTGTTCTGCAGCGACGTTATCCCGAGCGGACGCACGTTCATGCAGTCCATGCTTGCGCAGTTCAGGGGGGTCCAGGTTGACTGGGCGCGAGGGCGAGTCCGGTATCTGCAGACCCAGGAGCCGTGGCAGAAGATCGAGCTGACGCCTGGGTTCTGGCGCGATCTGTCGTGGTGGCGCAGCGCATTGGCGTCGGCTAACTGTCGGCCGATGCGAAACGAACCGGCCGGAGTGGCGGCCGTGATGGGCACGGACGCGAGTGACCTGGCTTGCGGCGAGTTGGCGTGGGTCGACGGGGCACGGGAGGAGATGGTCCTGCACTTCACACGGGCTGAGCGGCGACGATCCATCAACTTTCGCGAGTTGCTGGGGGTCGAGAGGCTGGTGGAGCGGTGGGGTCACCGGCTCCCTCGCTGTACGCTGTTGATTGACATCGATAACACCGCCTCAGTCGGAGCGACGACGAACCTCTTCAGTAAGTCGTTCGAGATGCAGGAGCTTGTCAGACGGTTGGCTGACCACGCGGCTCGTTTCGATCTGACCTTACGACCGGTCCATACTCCGGGCCGCTTGCTCGTGCGACCAGACCAGACGAGCCGAGGAGTCATGCCGGAGGAGCCGCGAGTCCGGTTTAGGAAGGACGAGTTTAAGGGCTGGGAGGCTCGCTTCGGTCCGTTCTCCGAGATGCTGGGGGCGGAGAGATCCTTCAGCGCGGGGGAGGCTGTTGACGGGCCTCCGAGACTATGGTTGCACCCCTCGTTCGCGACGGTGGCTACGGCCTTGGCTCGGGTCGGCGAGAGACTCACGACAGACGCGGCGACGTGCCCGAGTGGAGTCATCGTCGTGCCGTGGGCTCCGTCCGCCGCGTGGTGGCCGCTCACGCGACACCTTAGCTGCGTTGGACGCCTCGGGATGGGCTCACGCCATCTCGAGGAGAGCCGCCAGGGGGCGTGGGTGACTGTGACCGCTCGACGGCCCACAGGAATATTCGCTTTCCCTCGTATGTCAGGCACGACTCTCCCTCTGACCACGCTGGTGGACCTGGGCCGCGGCGATTCGAGCGAGCTGACGTCAGACGCGCGTCGGTTGGCAGTGAGCCAGTCTGCTCCTTTACCAGTGGGATCCCTGCTCTACTCTCCGCTCCAGGAGACGGCACCGGATGTCCAGGAAGGCGAGCGTGACGCTGGCACACTCTACCTGGTGCTGAAGCCCTTCGACGGAACAGGCTCTCCCGAGTGCGCCTGGCTACGACGAGCCACGCGGCGCCCGGGTTCGCGGTCCACCCTTTTCTTGCTGGAGAAGGGGTCTGCGACAGCTCGTGGCGGCAGTTACGTTTCGGATGGATCTGCTGCGACTGACGTACCTTTCAGACCCGTCGTGAGCTCCGTGTGGCTGGCGGACGAGTTTTCGTCGCAGGGAGTGAGAGAGCGGTCTCGAGATTCCGGGGGTGCGAGTCGTATCCAGTTCGATTTCGAGCGAGCTGAGCTGGAGATCGCGAGGCGACTCGGCCTGATCTCGCGGAGCCTGTTAACGGAGACAGAGAGGGAGAGGATGGACGCTGCGATCGCGGAGCTGACGGTCGCAGAGGCTGAACCGCTCACGGAGGCGGCTGACGGTGACGACGGGGAGTCGCAGACGGCGGAGTCCAGCACACCGGTGAGCGGCTTGCGAGCTAGGGATGACGCCTCGGCGAGGGACTCCCCGGGCGACGTTGGCCTGCAGCGACGGGCCTCGACGCCTCCTTCGCGCCGACCACGGGCGAGTGCGAGGTCAGTCTCGGGACAGCCAGTCGTGCGCGGCGGGTATGCGGGCATGCGATGCGCCGGTTGCGGAGAGCAGTTCGGCCCACGCACGACGGCGACAGGCATCACGCCTGGAGGCGTCGGGATGATCCATAACTCGCGGGCGTGCCTTGATCTAGCTCGGCGGGCGATGGAGGCCGAGGCTGCTGCGGATCGTGCGAGGCAGGAGGGCGCTGAGAACACGGCTGATGAGTTGGTGTGCCAGCCGTGTTTTGAGGGTGCCCCGGCAGCGGTGACGGGTGCTACGCAGCTGGACACGGCCCTGGTTCGCACGGGCTCGGAACAGCGGCGAGTCCAGCTGAGGGAGCGCGTGGGCGAGCCGCGGCGTCTACGGATGCGAGCATGCGTGGAGGGCAGATGCACAGTCGTCGATGAGGTGCCGATGGTATGCCTCGGGAGCGTGGGAGGAGTGCCATGTCCAGCGAGGCTGCACGGCCAGCGGTGCGCTCAGCTGACGCGAGGCCACGCATCTTTGGGGTGCTTCACGTGCGCAGACTGTCGGCTCAGGAAGTTGGCCCCAGGGGCCGGTCCCGCGAGCGCGACACCGGAGGCGAGACGGGTCGCTGAACAGACGTGTCTACTGGAGCTGTCGACTGGGGCCGAGGCCACGGGCGGATCGTATTCTGACTATCTTAGGTTGGAGAACGAATTCGTCGCATCGGTGGGGAGTCTGACGGGCACGGCGGTGCGACCGAGTGACGATGGGGAGGTGTTCAAGATGATGATGAACTGGTTAGTCTCGTCGGCATCACGAGCTCTCTCCCTGGATTCGTTGTACAGAGTGGCCGGCTCAGTGATGGTCAAGACAGGTCGCCAGGATCTGACTCGGCTGCCGTCGGTGAAGGCTCTGTATGCAGACCTGCGTGAGTCACACGGGGAGGAGGCACAGCCGAGGACGGCGATCACGCGGCGGATGATCCGGGCAGCTCACGAGACCGTGATCCCTAATCTCCACAAGGGAGAGAAGGTGAGGGCACGGAAGCAGCTTGAGTTCGCCGCGGAGGTCATGCTCGGGCTCCGCGTCGGTGAGGTGGTATCGGGCGGCGATTTTCACGGCCTGCTGGCGAACCATCTCACGATCCTGAGGCGGCTCGGCGAAGACGGGAAGCCAGAGGGCGACGAGTACGTGGAAGGCATGCTGGAGCATTCGAAGACGAAGCATCAGCGTTACGTGTGCGCGGTGGGAGTGTCGAAGGGAGCCGGTGCAGTCCCGCTCGCCAGCATCGTGAGGGAGTACTGGCGAAGTGTCGGGTTCCGCATCATTCAGCCGATAGTCGGGGGATACGTGCAGGAGGACCCGGACTATTACGTGGTGCGCGTATCCCTGGTGGCTCTCACCTCGTCGCGGGAGGGCGATCTCGAGAGGATCGATCTGATGCGGAGACTGCTGCTTAGGTCAGAGAGCGCCGAGGCACGGAAGTGGGCTGAGTATACGGCAGCGCGAGCGACGCAGAGGCTGGACGCAGACTCGCTCGAGCGTAAGTACGTGAACGTGGTGGGCGGTACGTCAGACTCGACCGACCTAGGAATCGTATGTGCGGAGCTCACGACGGCAGGATTTGCGGACGGGGACCGAATCTCCATCTCGCCGGGACCGCTGGTGAGAGCTACGCACGGCGAGAAGCTAGGTTTCTCACACATGCCCCTGCAGGCCGGTTCGACGTACGGGTCGTTACATACTCTATATGACCAGGCGTTCGCGATCGCGAATGAACACAGCCCGGACCCAGAGCTGAACCTGCGTGGTCTCTCAGCGCCCCAGTGGGGTCATCACTCCGCGCGCCGTGGCGCAGACACGATGGCTCGCGAGACGAGAGAGAAGTCAGGGGCGACCGAGCGTATGATCGACCTGACCTTCGGGTGGCTGGAAGCCTTCTACTCGAGGATCATGCAGATTCACTACGAGAGCCCTGCTGACAGAGTGGCGAAGTCGAGAGTGACCATGCTGGTGTGAGCCGTGCCGAGAGGCACGCGCGCTGCGGCGCGTGCTGGCTGAGGGGTTGGTACGGCTCGTACCACTGGTGTCGTGTGTGGCGGAACGGTGTGAGTCCCGCCACTGTCCTGCGTACTCAGTGTGGCAGAGTAGTCCCCCCTTTGCGATTTAGCAGTTCATATATTCTTGTCTTAGACTCACTTTTACTGGCCTCAGCTTTGCTGAGGTCTGACTAAGGGAGTCTGATTCAAGAGGAGTGAATGCTAGAGAGCAAAAGGGAAGAGAGGGGCCCCCGGAGAGTATGGGCTTCGCCCTAGTCAAAGAGAAAAGAGGGGCCAAAATTTGGGTACATGGACCCTAATTGGCCTCTTTTCTCCCTTTGATTAACTTAAGGGGGCCCCGGGTTACCGAAGGGAGAGCGAGGGAGCTCGAGAGGCGCGCGCTCCATCGAGCGTGGATTCGCTTGGCACCCACCCGCCCGCCCTGACTGCGCTTAGATAAGGAGAACTGCTGACTATGTCCACCCCCGTACGCGGGGGTTGGTACGGCTCGTACCACTGGTGTCGTGTGTGGCGGAACGGTGTGAGTCCCGCCACTGTCCTGCGTACTCAGTGTGGCAGAGTAGTCCCCCCTTTGCGATTTAGCAGTTCATATATTCTTGTCTTAGACTCTGAGTGGGTGAGTAGTGGGTGAGTGAGTGGGTGAGTGAGTGGGTGAGTGAGTGGGTGAGTGAGTGAGTGGTGAGTGGGTGAGTGAGTGGGTGAGTGAGTGGGTGAGTGAGTGAGTGAGTGAGCGAGTGTTGGGTGAGTGAGTGGGTGGGTGGGTGGGTGGGTGAGTGGGTGGGTGCGTGAGTAGGTGAGTGAGTCAGTGAGTGAAGCAAGTGAGCATGTGAGCTTGCGTACGTGCGTTTGTATCAGCCCCGCCTGCTCACAGCAGTGCACACGCAATGTGCACGCGAATTTCAAGGGTGTGGGGCAACAAAGCACGTGCACTACGCATAGGGGACCACTAGGCACAGCTTTGGTGGGAGAAACCTCGTTTCTGACATCGATTAACCCACTGTGCCCAGGCATCGCTAAGGCGAGGCTGTGGTGAACAAAAAAGCATTGCTTGTTGGGCGAGCGCAGTCGCAACAAAGTCCTGCTGATCCCGGCGCTCAGCGGAGCTGACAAGCATTTGCGCTACTTGGTATTCTTGTGGCCCTTCACCTGCATCGGGCGCGGCACGGCAAAGTCAACAGTTGGACCAGTACTGCATCCCGGCAGCTCCAGCGCGACCAGAACACGCGGGCGACATCGCAAAATCGGCCCGGGCGGAGCGCAGGCACCTACGCTGGCGCGAGCTCAAAGCTGGAGGCAGTAGCACCACCCGTAGGCAGGTAGCGGCCACCCTTCGCGGCCCACAGCGAGAGGAGGGAACCATTCGTCGGGATTATTCGATTTTCTAAAATATCGCCGATTTTCTAAAATAACGACCCAAACCAAAAATCAAACCAACCATGGATACCGCGCGCCCCGCAAACGAGCTGACCACCGTCAGCGCCGACCTTTCTGAACCTCTAGCTCCGAATCCACCTGTGGCAAACGACGCAACGCTGAATTTCCCTCCATCTGGCCCAAGAAATCATCCCGTCACTTCACTGTATCGCTCCAAGGAACATGAAGCTGCAACATGCCAGGGCAACATGGCAATGGATAGCAATTCTCACCTAAACTGCAGACTACGGCAACCATGCGGATGTGGGGCAATCGGGCAATTGGGCCACGTCCTTGCCCCCCAGTCTGGCATGCCCAAAGAATCATCCAGTCACTTCACTGTATCGCTCCAAGGAACATGATCCTGCAACAGGCCAAGGCAACATGACAGTGGATAGCAATACTCGCCTGACTGCAGACTACGGCAACCATGCGGATGCGGGGCAATCGGGCAATTGGGCCACGTCCTTGCCTCCCAGCCTTGTATGCCCAAAGAATCATCCCGTCACTTCACTGTATCGCTCCAATGAACATGATTCTGCGACATGCCAGGGCAACATGGCAATGGATAGCAATTCTCACCTGACTGCTGACTACGGCAACCATGCGGACGCGCGGGGCAATCGGGCAATTGGGCCACGTCCTTGCCCCCCAGCCTGGTATCCGACATTCGTCCTGCTTCCATGGCCTCCACCATGCCCATGATGCATCTGAATACACCATTCCACAGTGATGTTGACACTGCACAACACATGCGTCCCATGCAACACACACTACTTACACCGCCATACACCAAGCCCTTGCCGCAGCAACACCCTCCCCTCCATTCGTTCGCCCCGCCCATCCCCACCTTCCCAGCCTTGCTGCTAACATGCATTCATCCATGCATCCTCCCCCACTACAGCACCACCAACTTCCAGCACGCGCACCGCACCACCCGCACGATCAGCACCCTCCCTCCCACCACCCTCCAGTCCAGCACCCACCCCCGCACCACCGGCCCAAACAGTACCCGCTCCCGAACTGCCAATCCCTTGACGCCTTTATACAGCACAACCCACAGCAGTACTCTCGACCTTATGCACCACCCCCATCACAGCCTAACTCTTTCGGGCAACCCAGCACCTTCCCCGGCTATTACGCATTTGCATCAAGCATGCATGATGCATACATACCACCACCACCCGCACCACCCCAAGTGCACCCGCCCACGCCTAATTACTCCAACCCTAGCAGGCTCACCGCCAATGCACCTGCCTTCACCCCAAGCTCACACCAACACCATGAATTCCCATCCGGACAGTGAATCCACCCGCAAGGTACAGAAAACGGCAACCGACAACATCTTATCCCCCGAGGTTGCGGTTCAAATGTGGATTAATGGTACTATATCTGCCCTACAACTGCGCGAACGATCGGGAGCAATGTGGAAGCCTAGGTATGGACTGCATCCTACCTAAGCAAGCCAAACAACCCTTCGCCCCTACCCTATCACAACAGGACCTTGAGATTCACCCCCTCCCCCACCCCGAGACATGCGTTATGGCCGAGCGCCTCAACCCAATCCCCCCCCCCCTTGAGGGTAAGGGCACCCTCTTCAGATTCAACCTCTCACGCCCCCCACGCCTCCCATGCCCTCCCAGCACCACCCCGTACCT
>CATOSE010000072.1:0-11497 GCA_951812265.1 Taphrorychus bicolor | reverse complement strand
TCACGGAGCCATCCCACCCACTGTTGACCACTAGCTCTGCTTTCAGCTACCAGTGGCAACCAGTGTCAAAGGTGCGCGCGTGCTCTCCCTCTCACGGCAAGCGCAACATGCCTGGGTCTATGGAGACTGGCACAAAAAGGGCAGTGTTGTTGGACGTGAGACTATGCTAAGCTCTGCTCGGGATGGGCGTAAGAAGCGGAGCTCACTTAACTCCGAGCCTGGTGCTGTCTACACGCAACTAGGTGCTTCGCCATGTCAATGAGCTCGTGGCTGATCCTCTTTGAGAACTGATAGCCACCCTTGGCGAGGTGCTTCGCCGTCTTGAAAGTGAGTCGTATGGAAGACCCCAACACCTCACCCCTGAGGTGCCGTGCGCCGAGCTTGTGCGCTACTTCCACGTAGCTCACCTGTGGGCACGTGCATGAGATGCTCTTCAGAAAGCGAAGTGATCTTTGTGCGGCAATTGTGTTGAAGGCAACACGCATTACACGTCACAAGACCAGCACTGTGTGTATAACGTCTGAACAAGCTAACAAACAAGCCAATGTGCGCACCTACCACACCTCGCGCTATCTTCACTGTATACTTCTTTGCTACTTAAAGTGGCCTCGCCTGACGAAAGGGTGGCTCGTGGAAGGCGACCGCGATATCCGAGTAGAGACCACTGTTGACGAGATCGTACGGAGTAGTCGCGAAGAAGTTCCCAAACTCACACGCATTGCGCTCATAGTCGCACTCGTGTGACAGGATGATTGCAGGCTTGTGGTCCTTGAGCATTTCTCGCACCTGCACATGAGACCATTACATCCTTACTCCTCGAACGCGGGGCAACTATCCTCAACTAGCCACTGCGCACGCAGGACTCAGCAAGGACGGCACAGTATCTGGTAAGAAAGAGCGCATAGCAAGGGCAAAGGGCAGAGCCACCGAGCGTGGCGTGGTGTGGTCAACACACAAGCTGTTCGAGGCGAGCATCTACAGCAAATAGGAAGCAGACGCACCTGAGCCGCCAGCTGCACACCGTCTTCTCCCAGGAAGGTGTTGCGATTCAAGTAGAGCAAGAAGAAAGGGCGGCTGGCCTGCTTGTAAGCGCAAAGAATGACTCACACATCGTTGCCTGTGATCGCACTGCAAACCACTAGGGCCATATGCAATCGACTTCAAACCTAAAGAAGCCATGTGCCCTGCTGATTTGAAGTGAGCCAAATGCCCTGTCGTGTGAGCTATACATAGCCACCTGCTCGGTTGAGAACATAGCCACAAGCGTGTCGGCGCTGTCAGCGACAGAGATCTGGATACCTTCACCAAAGGTAGCGATCAGCTCGGCTGCGAGCTCAGCTGCGCCCCAATTGTGGGCGCTCACCACCAAGGAGATGGGTGCACCAAGGAAGCTGAGGTCCGAGCACTTCTCCTCCTCGCGGAAGTAGAGCTCCTCCGCGGCCGTGTCGACGCTGCTTGCTGTGGCCAGATGGTTGCGGGGACAGGCAACAAGGACCCCTTCAGCGATGAGGCGGAGCGAGACGCGCTGGAAGGCAGCAACCCGCATCCACGTGATGATGGGAAGGCCGCGATCGAGGATAAAGGGTATAAGGTCGATCGGGCATTCCTCGCGCACACGACGCATCGAGAGGCCGCCTGTGCATGGGAGGGGCATGCGCCGTCCTTTCTCCCCGACTTGACTACAAGCTGCCTGCATTGGCGCATGCCATCACGGGCTGCATTATAGGTGTATGGTTCATTAAGAAGACGGCGTATGCTCTCAATATAGCGCGCCTCTGTTGGGGTCGGCCTCACGCACGAGTACGATCGGCTTGTTTCTCTCCATTGTGGCTCGTGCCTCAATCAAACAGTTGCCCGATTTGAAGTAGCCTGCGATGGGTATAGACTGAAGCACGCATGCGCACTTTGTGCGGTGAGCACGAGACAACCGGCACCCCTGGATGTGTGATCAGCGCAAGGCGGGTGTGTGCGTGCATGCAACCGTGCAGCTCGGCTAAACCTTGTGAGAGGAAGATGAGGATGGCGGCTGACTGCTCAATGTACATCTGGAGGTTCCCGATATCGACCAAGTCGTCCACGTCAAGGAAGACACACACGCCAGGCAGGCAGAGCTGCAACTGCCTGCGATGGCGTGTATGTCGCGAAGTGCGTCACATGTGTGGGAGTCTGGGCGGCCAACAGGAAGGGGGGGTAAGGGGGGCATGCTGGGGCTGCAAGCGAGCAAGGCGCTGGCGCACGCACCGCTTGATGATTGCCGCCTGATCCTGCCCCGAGCCCCAGATGTGGCTGAGGAAGACGTGGTAAACGATGCCCTTGGCCTTAGGCATATCAGGCAGCGCGCCCGTGGCTTGCACGTAGAGCAGGCCGGTGCTTGCCCTGAATTCGTGCAGGAGCATGCCGATGGCGAGGATGATCATGCTGCTAATGGCGGTGATGGAAACAACGAGGATAGCCAGAAAGATGCCGTCGCCACCCTCGCCCAGGCCGAGGTCCGCGCACGCCTCGCTCGATGCGTCACAGACCTTGAGGAGTAATACGCCGAGGAAGATGAGCGTGAGACAGAGGTGTGCCGCCGCGGCCAGCCAGTTGTTAAGTGAGCGCTTGAACGGCTTGGTAATCCACTGCAAATTTAAGAAGACCAGGGAAATGAGCACTGCCACCAGCGCGCGGGCCAAGTCGTGCTCCTCGTTGATGAGCAGCACGAAGCCCGTGAGCGTCAGCTTGCGCAGCAACTCGATGGGCTCCCACAAGAAGAAGCTGGGCGCATACTCGGAGTAAAGAAAGCCTGTTGCACGAGCGAGCACGGAAGGTGTATGGTACTTGATGGCGCCGTGCGACGAGAAGAGTAGAGCGAAGTAGAACAACGGGATTCCCGCCGGCCAAAGAGCGATCAGGCCATATGCCCAGTTGGCCACGCGCTTGTACTCTGCAGAGTCGCAGTCAAGCGAGTAGTCGGCGTGCAGATAGGAGCGGGTTTTGCCGGTAAAGTCATTGTTTTTGTATGCGTCGCATAGGAACCTATGACAAGTAGCGAGCAGAGGCGACGGACCAATTACGTGGATGGGTGGGTAGGCGGGTGGTTAGCGGGGGTGGGCAACGAGCGGACGGAGACAGATGCGGCCGAGGGCTGGAAGTGGGCGAGTGGTGGGCGAGTGGCGGGCGAGTGTAGGGCGAGTGGCGGGCTCGTGGCAAGTGACCGACAAGGAGGAGTGAGTGGCGGCCGAGAAGTGGAGTACGAAGACAGTGGCGGGCGAGACATGGCATTGGGCGAGGATGAGTGACGGGTAACGAGCGAACGGTGCACGAGTAGTAGGGGGCGTGCGAGGCCAGTGGCGCGCGATGATCGGTAGTGGATGAGGGGTGAGTAGGGGACGAAGATATGTACAGCAGGCTGGGACGGATGGCGAGAGCAAGGAACAGGTGGCGGGCTGTGCGTAGCGGGCGAGAAGTCTAAGGGGGTACAACTCACGGGCATGGACTAGTGGTGGGCGACAGACGAGTGGCGGCTGACGTGAGGTGTAAGCGCTAGTCATTGGCAGCGAGCAACACGCTGCTACGGTGGGCGATGAGCGGCGGTAGAATGGCGTTGCAATAGGTGGCGGGCGAGAACGAGTGGCAGGTAGCGAGCATGGGCAACGAGTGTTGGACGACTAGCTGGCGGTGGGTGGCGTGGGAGGAATGGCGTGGGACAATTGGCGAGGGACGAGTTGTGAGCGACGAGTGCCGGGTGTCTGACTATCGCGGCAGCAGAAATGGCAGCGAGGATGGCAGCGGCGAGAGCAAGGGAGAAGGCGGCGGTGCGAACGGGAACGGGTCACTCGACGATGACGACAACAACGAGGACGATGTCAATAACAAAGATAATAGCGACAACATCAGCTACGGTGAGGACGTCTTGAAGATGCTCGATGAGGTGGAGGTCACAACGCAGAAAGTGAGGGCGAGCACAAAAGGCAGCGTGTGCAACGCTGCCTCAACGCAGATGTGGCGGAGGGCACGAACGATGGACCTGCGACGTGGCCGGACTTGCGACGCTGGCGCTGGTCAGGCTCGACAGCTCATGTGCATGTGCTGGCTCAAGCATGACATGCGTTGAGTCTACGTATGCAGCATCGCTGATTTGTGGACTGGACTACTTTCGTCACAACGCTGCTCATCTCCACACACCGCAACGGGACGATGCCGCGGCACAGCTTGAGAGACGAGCGGAGCGCGAAGCCGAGCATCACCACGAGGCTGAGGGCCCATGGCCAGAAGCTGCTCAGGAGGAGCTGGAAGAAGTAACCGCCGCTGAGGCACTCGGGCGGGGCGAATATTTCTCCCGAGAGGAGGCTGGGCCACTCGAGCACCAGAATCCATGCCGCGTACTTGCCGTCGGGGAGGCTCACATTGTACACAGATGGGATGCTCGCCACTACCTGGTAGAAGGCGATGAGCTGCTTGATGATGGGCTGCATGCCCATGGACACCCACGACGTACGCACGCGCGTCACGAGGTGAGCGAGGAAACCGCGCTTGATCGAGCCACGGCGCCGTGCCACAAAGAGGATCATGGTCAGAACCAACGCCGCCGCCACGATGCCGAGGATCACCCACCTGGAAAGAGTGCATATGCAACTTGTTTTTATGTTGTCACTCTTGCAGCTTGGTCACTAGCAAAAGAAGAGGCACACATGCAGTCTAACCTGAGCATGCGTGCAGATGGTTAAGAACACACTCGGCGATCCTTGGCTCGTGGTGACTCACCCGAGCGTGCGCCACGCAGTGCTGCACGCGTGGCATCTGGCGTCGGCCCGCTTGAAGTAGTGGTCCGATGCTGAGCAAACCTTGGACGTGAGGACAAGGGCGAGAGTGAGAGAGGCAGGGGCGGGAGAGGGCAGGTGGGAAAGGGGTAGATGAGGGTGTGTGCAGGTACCTGTGTGGGCGTGTGTGTTTGTGTATAGGGTTGAAATGAGCCACCTTCGTCCGCTGCCACCACCACTGTACACTTTCATCCCCTTGCTACGCAACTAACTAAAATACCGTGTACTCCTACCAACAACTCTGACGACAAGAACGACAAACGGCCACACCGCCGCTACCACTGCCGCTGCTACCGCCACCGCCAGCAACAACCGTGAACGGGGCTCACCTGACACTTGGGCCCAAGATGGCCGTCAGCACACGTCTCGCCACCTAGAGATGAGAGACGGGAATGGTGATTCTCGGGTGTTGTGAATGTGCAGTCAAATGTGGAGAAGGTGATTGCGATGTGACTGCTGCTTCAACTATGCTGGTGGCCTTGATGATCGTCGATTAGAGCGAGCTGCCGCCGAGAAGCATTGCGCAAAGTACCAGATCCCAAACACGGGCTCCACGTGTCACGCACGAGGCATTCATACACCTCGACCGTCAGGCTACTCTCACGCCAAAAGTTGGCCTCCACCTCAACCGTCGCAATGGTCGCGTTGAAGCCACACTGTATGCCTGTGCATGGGAGGAGGGTGGCATAGGGAGGTGCACGAAGCGTAAGAAGTGTCAGAAGGCATGGCAGGGAGTGCTAAGAACGTGGGCACCGCCGGGTTTAGCGTCGAATGGGCAAGATTGCTGCTTCGAATATGTCTACTGCGCGGCACCTTCGCGCTCGTCGGTGTCGCAAGGCACGCAGCCCGATGGCTGAGATGCAGTGTTGAGGTAGAAGCCGTCGGAGCATAGGTCACAGCTGGTCGAGCCGCCGCCGCTGCTCGTGCCCGTCTCACACGACCGACACTCGGCCATGCCGGGATTGGGCTGGTACTCGCCTCGTCCACACGGCTCACACATACTGAGACCTGCGGTACTTGCGATGGTGCCTGGGTTGCACTCATCGCAGGAGTCACGTTTTGGCTCCGGTGCGATCATGCCCGCAGCGCACTGGATGGGCTGCGTCTCGCCGCCCAGGCACTGGTGGCCAACGGGGCAATCAAAGCACGAGGGCTCGCCCGTCACGTCCGACGAGTTAGCGTAGGTGCCAGGCTCGCATGCGGCGGGCCGCTCCAGCGACGAGCCGGCCGGGCAGAAGGAGCCGGGCTTGCACTGCTGGCACAAGGATGCGCCCGTCTCATTCTGGAACGTCGACGCGGAGCAGAGCGTGCATATGGCACTTTCATCAGCTGAGAAGCTGCCTGGAGCGCATTCCGTCTCCGGGGCAGCGCCACCCGCACAGTAGTGGCCAGGACGGCAGGCAAAGCAGTCGGGCACGCCGCTCACGCCAGAGGTGTTGGCGAAACTGCCGGGCTTGCACGTGGCCGGCAACTCCAGGGACGAGCCTTTTGGGCAGAAGGACCCCGCTTCGCACGGCTGGCACAAGGATGCGCCCGTCTCATTCTGGAACGTCGCCGCTGGGCAAAGGCTGCACGTGGTGCTGCGTGTGAACGGTGCGTGACTGCCGGGGCTGCATGGCGACGGCACTATCGAGCCGGTGCCACATGAATGGCCGAGCGTGCAGTTGGTGCACTCCTCAGCACTCTCCAGGTCGGTTGCGTCTGCGTGCGTGCCAGCGGGGCAGGGAAGAGCAACCGCGCTCCCTTCCGGGCAGTACATCCCCGGTTTGCATGGCAATGGCTCGACCGTTGCCGCCGTTGGGCAGAGCTGGCCGGCAGGGCACAGGCTCTTGCAGCTTGAGCTCGCCTGCTCCTTCTCCATCGACGAACCCTGAATGCCTGGTGCACATGCAATCGGCAGGTCGGCGTCGCGATCGCCCACGGGTAGCTGGAAGATGTAACTACCCAGCAACTCAGCTGAATCTTGCCAATTGCATGGCTGGACAAAAGAGCGGGTCTGACACCCATCGGGGGCAATATTATCGCCGACGTCGGGTATGTTGCTGCACGCTGTGAAGTTGGCCAAGCACTGCCTTTGTTCTTCTGAGTCTATCAGAAAAGAACATGCGGTCCGGTAGACGAGGCACTCTGCTTGGGGCAGCCAGTATCCCGGAGCTGTGGGTAAGTCGACGGTCACGGATCCCGCCACGAGAACGACGGTGCGGCCACGGGGCGCGAGGCAATCCTTGAGAAGCGAAGCGCCACTCAAGCTGACCGTTCCTGACAGCAAGTACATGCACCCACCGCTGTCCTGCAATAGAAAACCACAGCCGCCGCGTGTAAGTGCGCAGAGAAGTCCGGACCACAGGTGCAGGACGTCCCAAGACGAGGCCACCGGACAGACCCGCAGTAACGGCGCCAACACCGTCCAGATAGGCATGACCCCCCAACACATCGCAAATCCCTCAGCCACACGAACAGAGGGATCGAGAAACCGAGCGTGGTGGTATGATCGAGACAGAGGACGGGGTTGGGGTGTCTGAGGGTAAGCAAAGGATGCAAGGGTAAGGACGGCCTACCACGAGTACGATAGAAACGGCAGGGTGAGTGGGAAGGTCAGAACCGCGCTGCTACAAACAGAAGGGTGGAGAAGCCGAGTGTGGTGGTAAGTGACTTCTAGGGCTAGGGCTAGGGTTAGGGTTTGGAGTTAGGGTTAGAGGCAGGGTAAGGGCTGGTGTTAGGGCTAGGGCTAGGGCTAGGGCTAGGGTTAGGGTTAGGGTTAGGGGCGAGGCAAGTGCCAGTGTCAGGGTAGGGTTAGGAAGAGTATGATGATGAGGGTCGAGGTTAGGCTTCGGGGTATGTTCCGTGTGGGCCTAGGTTTGGGATTACAATATTGTTTAGGGTTAAGGTTAGGCTTAGGGTTAGGGTTAGGGTTAGGGTTAGGGTTAGGGTTAGGGGTTAGGGGTTAGGGTTAGGGTTAGGAGTAGGGTTAGGGTTAGGATTAGGGCCAGGGTCAAGGTCAGAGCCAAATTAGGGTCAGGGTCAGGGTCAGGGTCAGGGTCAGGGTCAGGGTCAGGGTCAGGGTCAGGGTCAGGGTCAGGGTCAGGGTCAGGGTCAGGGTCAGGGTCAGGATCAGGATCAGGATCAGGATCAGGATCAGGATCAGGATCAGGATCAGGATCAGGATCAGGATCAGGGTCAGGGTCAGGGTTAGGGCTAGGGCCAGGACCATGGCCTGGGTTAAGGGCAGGGTCGATGTAGGGCCACGGTCAGCGTCAGAGTTAGGGTCAGAGTTCGGGTTCGGGTTCGGGTTTGGGTTAGGGCTATCAATGGCTGGGGTTAGGGGCACATCACTACGAGTACCTCCCTTCTCGTCGAATCGACCTCAATCACTGTACGTCTCGACATGCTTACTCCTCTGATTGCAGCCGCCGCCTTCTACAACGCCATCACTTGGATCGCAACGGGCCGATCCCCAACACCGAGGCCTCGCAGACTTGAAGGAACCCCACAAACCCCGCTCTCCCTCGGCACCACCGAGAGCTTCGCGGCACGTGTGACGTCGTCGTGCCGCACGTGACGTCCTCGGCGAGGCATGCCATCTCACACGGGGACTGGCCTTCATCATGGCCCTCTCATGCGGCCGCACCTCTGCAGTGCAGCCACTGATCGTCGAGTCCGTCAGCGTGATGACGGAGCCGCCAACGACGAGCACGCCGCCGCCGCTAGCCTGTCACGCAGATGCACGACGCGAGTGAGAGCGCGCTGAGCCGCCAGGCGTGCCCCACTCGCGCGCCATGCCACAGCGACTGCATGCCGCACCCACTCTCCGCGCACGTGTGCACCATGGCCGAGTGAGAGCGAAAGAGGGCGGGAGTGAGGTTTTAGGCTTGGAAGGCAGTGCTATCACGAGTATGATCGAGACAGAGGACGGGGTTGGCGTATCTGAGGGTAAGCAAAGGATGCAAGGGTAAGGACGGCCTACCACGAGTACGATAGAAACGGGAGGGTGAGTGGGAAGGTCAGAACCGCGCTGCTACAAACAGAAGGGTGGAGAAGCCGAGTGTGGTGGTAAGTGACATCTAGGGCTAGGGCTAGGGTTAGGGTTTGGAGGTAGGATTAGAGGCAGGGTAAGGGCTGGTGTTTGGGCTAGGGCTAGGGTTAGGGTTAGGGTTAGAGTCAGGGGCGAGGCCAGTGTCAGTGTAGGGTTAGGAAGAGGATGAGGATGAGGGTCGAGGTTAGGCTTCGGGGTATGTTCGGTGTAGGCCTAGGTTTGGGATTACAATATTGTTTAGGGTTAAGGTTAGGGATAGGGTTAGGGTTAGGGTTATGGTTAGGAGTAAGGTTTGGGTTTGGGTTCGGGTTCGGGTTAGGGTTAGGGTCAGGGTTAGTGTCAGGGTTAGTGTCAGGGTTAGGGTTAGGGGTGAGTGTGAGGATACAAGAGTAAGGACGACCGACCACGAGTCCGACAGAAACGGAGGGTTGGTGGGAGGTCAGAACAGCGCTGCTACAAACTAAAGGGTCGAGAAGCCGAAGTTGGTGGTAGGTGATCTCTAGGGTTAGGGTTAGGGTTAGGATTAGGGTAAGGGTTAGGGATCGGGTCGGGATCGGGTCGGGGTCAGGATTAAAGTTGGGGTTGGGGTTGGGGTTAGGGTGTTTATGATTAGGGTAAGGGCAAGGGTTAGGGATAGGGTCAGGGTCAGGGTCGGGGTTAGGGCCAGGGCCAGGGCCAGGACCAGAGTCAGCGAGGGTTAGGGTTCCACGCGACCTGGTGGGGGTGGGGGTGGGGATGGAGATTGGGGTGTGGGTGAGAGTGAGGGTGGAGGTGCAGGTGGGGGAGCGTTTAGGGGTGAGGGTGAGGGTGAGGGTGAGGGTGAGGGTGAGAGCGAGGGTGAGAATGAGAGGTGAGGGTGAGTGCGAGGGTGTGGGCGAGGGTGAGGGTGCGGGTGAGGGTGCGGGTGCGGGTACGGGTATGGGTGAGAGTGAGAGTGAGAGTGAGAGTGAGAGTGAGAGTGAGAGTGAGAGTGAGTGTGAGTGTGAGTGTGAGTGTGAGTGTGAGGGCGAGGGCGAAGATGAGGGTGAGAGTGAGGGTGAGGGTGAGGGTGAGGGTGAGGGTGAGGGTGCGGATACAAGGGAAAAGTAGGCCGAAAACGAGTTCGACAGAAACGGGAGGGTGAGTGGAAAGGCCAGAACCACGCTGCTACGAACAGAAGGGTGGAGAAGCCGAGCGTGGTGGTAGGTGACCTCTAGGATTAGGATTAGGGTTAGGGTTACGGTCAGGGTTGGTGCAAGGACTAGGGTTGGGGTGAAGGTAAGGGCGAGAGTGGGGGAGGGTGAGGGCGTGGGCGAGGATGAAGATAGGGTTGGGGATCGATCAGAAACAGGGTGAGGGACAAGGTCAGGGTCAGGGTCAAGGATGGGGTTAAGGTTAAGGGGGCGTTCCGAGGAACAGCAAAGACGCTTGTTAGGCTATCAATGGCTGGGGTCAGGGGCATACCACTACGAGTACCTCCCTTCTCGTCGAATCGACCTCAATCACTGTACGTCTCGACATGCTTACTCCTTTGATTGCAGCCGCCGCCTTCTACAACGCCATCACTTGGATCGCAACGGGCCGATCCCCAACACCGAGGCCTCGCAGACTTGAAGGAACCCTACACGCCCCCCGCTCTACCTCTGCACCACCGAGAGCTTCGCGGCGCGTGTGACGTCGTCGTGCCACACGTGACGTCCTCGGCGAGGCATGCCATCTCACACGGGGACTGGCCTTCATCACAGCTCTCGCACGCGGCCGCACCTTTGCACTGCAGCCGCTGATCGTCGAGTCCGTCAGCGTGACGGAGGCGGAATCGGTGAACACGCCGCCGCCGCCGCCCTGCCACGCAGATGTACGACGCGAGTGAGAGCGCGCTGAGCCGCCAGGCGTGCCCCACTTGCGCGCCATGCCACAGCGGCTGCATGCCGCACCCACCCTCCGCGCACGTGTGCACCATGGCCGAGTGAGAGCGAAAGAGGGCGGGAGTGAGGTTTTAGGCTTGGAGGGCAGTGCTATCACGAGTATGATCGAGACAGAGGACGGGGTTGGTGTGTCTGAGGGTGAGCAAAGGATGCAAGGGTAAGGACGGCCTACCACGAGAACGATAGAAACGGGAGGGTGAGTGGGAAGGTCAGAACCGCGCTGCTACAAACAGAAGGGTGGAGAAGCCGAGTGTGGTAGTAAGTGACTTCTAGGGCTAGGGCTAGGGTTAGGGTTTGGAGTTAGGGTTAGAGGCAGGGTAAAGGCTGGTGCTAGGGCTAGGGCAAGGGTTAGGGTTAGAGTTAGAGTCAGGGGCGAGGCCAGTGTCAGTGTCAGGGTAGGGTTAGGAAGAGGATGAGGATCAGGGTCGAGGTTAGGCTTCGGGGTATGTTCCGTGTGGGCCTAGGTTTGGGATAACAATATTGTGTAGGGTTAGGGTTAGGGTTAGGGTTAGGGTTAGGGTTATGGTTATGGTTATGGTTATGGTTAGGGTTAGGATTAGGGCTAGGGTTAGGAGTAGGGTTCGGGTTTGGGTGTGTGTTTGGGCTTGGGTTGGGGTCAGGGTTAGTGTCAGGGGTTGGGGTCAGGGTCAGGGCCAACGTCAAGGTCAAGGTCAGACTCAGGGTCAGACTCAGGGTCAGACTCAGGGTCAGACTCAGGGTCAGACTCAGGGTCAGACTCAGGGTCAGACTCAGCAGGG
>CATOSE010000071.1:0-14010 GCA_951812265.1 Taphrorychus bicolor | reverse complement strand
TCTGTTGGCGCGATTCCGGCCATCCGCAGGGCGGTGGCAGCGAACGATACCTCGAGGAAATCGGTGAACGGCTGGCGGCGGAGGGCCATACCGTGTGGTTCCGTACCGCCTCCTACGACGATGCGCCCCGGCGAGAGAAGCGCCAGGGTATGCGCTTTAGCCGCGGTGGCGGTCGACTCACCGTTTATCCCCGCGCCTGGGTGGCACTGTTGGCGGCGCGGTGGGGTTTCGGGCCGATCGGGGTGCGCCCGGACGTCGTCGTCGATACCCAAAATGGGGTGCCATTCTTTGCCCAATTATGGGCAGGAGCGCCCGTTGTACTGCTGGAACACCACTGCCACCGCGAACAGTGGCCGGTGGCCGGGCCTGGCTTGGCGCAGCTCGGGTGGTTCATTGAATCGCGGCTCTCGCCCTGGCTGCACCGCAAAAACGCGTACGTGACTGTCTCCGGGCCCAGCCGCGATGAGCTGGTGGAGCTGGGCGTAAACCCCGCGCACATCACGGTAGTCCGCAACGGGGTAACCCCGGTGCCGCACAGTGTGGACACGCAGGCACCGAAGCCCACCGCTCCTCGGCTGGTGGCATTGTCCCGGTTAGTGCCGCATAAGCGCCTCGAAGATGCGCTGCAGGTCGTCCACACTCTGCGCGATCAAATCCCTGGTTTGAGTCTCGACGTTATCGGTGGCGGCTGGTGGCGTGAGGAGTTGGAAAAGACCGCCCAAGAGCTGGGTGTGGCCGATGCAGTCACTTTCCACGGACACGTCTCCGAGGAACGTAAATATGAACTGCTGCAACAAGGATGGGTGCACCTGATGCCCTCCGATAAAGAGGGCTGGGGGCTGGCGGTCGTTGAAGCGGCGATGGTGTCCACCCCCACCATCGGATATTCCAATTCGCGGGGGCTATGCGATTCCATCATTGACGGAAAGACGGGGATCCTCGTCGACGACGTCCAGGCTTTGACGGAGGCCTCCGCCGCCCTGCTGGCAGACGAGACCACCCGCCGCGAGATGGGCGAGGCCGCCCGGCTACGCGCGCACAGCTTCTCCTGGGATACTTCCGCTACGGAGTTTCTGGAGGTACTGCGTCGGCAGGTAACGCCAGAATAAGGCGAGCTCGGGCGCAGCGCGGCTAGCGGCCCGCGCGAGTAGCTCGCTGCCGCCGCACCGCCGCCACGAGGGCGACCATCAACGACATCGCCAAGGTGAGTACCCAGAGGCCATGGCCCACCAGGCTGGGCCACAGAGCGGGAATTTCCGTCCGGGCGGGCGTGCCGGGAAGCCGGTACAGCTCCACACCGTCGCCCGAGACCGAGGGAGTAAGCCCGTTCAAGGAGGCCGGTAACGCGGCATGAGCGGCGGTGCCCCATCGCTCCACCAGCACCCAGCCGATTCCCTCATCCAGCAGCGAGCCGATGGGCTCTTGATTTACCAGCGCCTGCGTCACTCGTTGGGCACGAGACCCCTCGCCGGAGACGGTGAGCGCAGCGCCGTCATCCGCGCCCGAACCGCTCACGCTCCCCGGCGCCGGGCTAGCACCGCCGCCACGCACCACCAGCTCACCGGTCTGAACCACCGGCACCGATAAAATCCGCGAGGCAGGATCGAGGACCATGCGCGACGGCGGCCCCGGATGCTGACGGAATAACCCCACCGGCAAGACCGCTACCGCCGGCGCGCGGCGCAGATCTCCATCCGGGGCGGCGGCGCTGACCTCCGCGTTAATCTGCTCCCACACCGGGCTGAACTCCACGGGCCGAAGCGGCTTAGCAGCCAGCGGTGCGTCGGGCAGCACAATAAGCGGGGCAACCACGACCAATGCGGCCAGTGAACGCGTCATCCCGCCGGGGCGAACTTCCGCCGTGGGGATCCGCGTCACACTGATAGCAGCCCCGGCGGCCACCATCGACATGGCCGGAGCGGACCACGCCAGGAACTTCTGGGTATCGCGGAAGAGCCCCAGCCCCGGATAGGTCCCAATGAGCGAGTCAAGGAAAGCCAGCCCCGGCCCGGTAGCCAACAGACTGACTACGCCGGCCACCGCCGCTCCGCCGACGAATACCCAACGTAGCTCCCGCCTCGCCTCGCGCACCGCAGCGAGGCACACGGACGCCAGCACCACCAACAGCAACAGTGACATGAGCGCCCACGGCGTCTCGCGGCTACCCGGCACCACCTGGCTATTCCAGATACCCCCCAGCGTGAAGACGGAACCGGTGGTTCCCAGCCCCCATTCCGCCCGCGCCGCAAAAGCCGCCGCCCCGGTATCGCCCGCCGAATATTGCGCCAACGCCCCCGTGATCACCCAGGGAGCGCTGACGCACAGTCCCACGGGTACGGCCCACAGCCGCCGCCACCCGGGCCACGCACAGAGCAGCACCGCGGCCCCCAGCACAGCGCCCGTCGGCGTGATGCCGGCCAGCGCGGTGAGGGCCACCGCGCTGGCGGCAGCCGCGGGTCGCCGGGTGCGCGCGCAGATAATGATGGCGGGCAGGGCCGCATAGCCGATGAGCAGCGACCAATGGCCTTGGAGCAGACGTTCGACCACAAACGGATTCCAGATCATGGCGGCGGCCGCCGCCAGCGAACCCCACCAGCGGGCAGATTCGCTGGCCCGCGGGAACGCCCACCGCGCCAAAGCCGCCCCACTGAGGCCCGCGCAAAATACCGCCGCCACTGTCAGCACGCGAACCACTATGCCGCCGTCTACCAGCGTGGACAGCGCCGCAATCACGGCATCTTGGGGCACAGCGCGCGGCGCCGACTCCGATACCCCCCACGTCGCATCGGTCCAGGGGAGGCGCGGGGTGGAGACGGCGTCGCGCGTTAACAGGTATCCAGGCAACAGCAACGGCCAGGCCACCCCCGCCGTGCAGATCGCGCACCATATGGCCAGGATGATGCCGCGCGGAGAGAAACGTACAGGGGTCACGACTGCCATTAAACCGCGCCTGGCAGGATGGAGGCGTGTCAGACGCGCCCAAACCAGACTCCGCCCCGCAGACCGCCTCGCGCGGGGCGGTGCTGGACGGTGCCGCGTGGGTGACGGCCGGATCCATGCTGGGGAATTTGCTGGCCTATCTGATGACCTTATTGGCGGCCTCCGTCTTCGGGGCGCACCGCTACGGAGACTTCGCGATGCTGATGGCGGTGCAGCTCATCCTGGCGGTCCCCGCGCTGGCGCTGCAGAGCCTTAGCGCGCGCCGCATTGCCGTGGGCGCTATGCCCGGGCAGGAGCGGCGCTTCTCCCGCCACGTGGTGGCTGTTGCGGCAGGTGCTGCGGTGGTGGCCGCGGTGGTCACGGCCCTCGCCTATGGAATCTCCTGGGGGACGGCGCTGGCTGGAGTGGTCGTGGCGCCGGTATTGATCGCGCTGTCCACGGAGCAAGGCATTGCGCAGGGCAGTGGTAGCTTCCGCCGCCTGGGAGTGATTCTGGCAGCCGCAGGGGTCGGCAAGTGTGTTCCGGCGATCGCGGTCATGCTGGTGCTGGGTGGAGATGGCGCCGTGGGAGCCACCTTGGCCGCGGCCGCGGCGGGATCCTGCGTCGTATGGCTGGGGGCTAGGTGGGCTAATCGGCGCGCGGAAAGTGCCAGTGTGACTGGCTCTCTCGACCTCCAGGCGGGGTCTGGAAGCCTGGCTGAGGCGGTGTCCGCAGAGTCGGCGCAGCAGGAGGAAAGCGGCAGACTGCGGCAGGTGGTCCACGCGACGGCCGTGCAGGCGATCGTCATTCTGCTGACCTCCATCGACGTGATTCTGGCGCGCTACGTCATGAATGATCTCGACGCGGGAGTCTATGCGCTCGGTGCCGTGGCCACGAAGGTGGCATTCTGGTTGCCCTCGGCGGTGGCGGTCATTGCGCTGCCGTATATCGCGCAGGAGGCCTCGCGGCTTTCGGCCATGGCCCGGTCCCTGGCCGTATTGGCGGGGCTCGGCATTCTTACGGTGGGGGCGGCGGCCGTGGCGGCGCCGTTGGCCCCGATACTAGGCGAAGAATACCGGCCCGTGGTGCCGGTGATCTGGGTGTTTGCGTTGACCGGCGCGCTACACAGCGTGACCCAGGGGGCGTTGGTGGGGTTAATTGCCCAGGCCCAGGAGAGAGCGGCGCGCTATACAGCGGTGTGGATACCGGTGGAGGTGATTCTGTTCTTGGTGGTCTTCGGCTGGGGGCTGGGTGGGAGTGTGAGCGTCACGACGGCCGCCTGGGGAGCGACGGCGGTAGCTGGCGGAGCGGCGGTCACGGCGGCGGTGGCGGCGCTGCGGGCGGCGCGGTAGTTCCGACGGACCGATTTCGAGGCGGGTGGCCGGCGGTCCCCAGGGCCTGTGCGGGCCATATCACCGGGGGAGCGGAGCGGTGGCTGGGCCACCGGCCTCGGCCTCCCGGACAACGCGGTTCAGTTCCTGTTGGGCGCGCTGTAGCTCCGAGATCTTATGAGCGAGGCGGGCCTGTTCGGTGTGCAGCGTCGTGAGCATATCGGGGGTGACCTGTTTCGTCTCCATGCAGGGCAGCAGCCGGACTATCGAGCGGCTGCTCAGTCCGGAACTGAAGAGCTGTTGGATGAGCAGGACTCGTTTGATGGAACTTGCGGGATAGCAGCGTTGGCCGCTTACGGTTCTCCGGGGAGCAATGAGCCCCTGTTCCTCGTAGTAGCGCAGCGAGCGGGTGCTGACGCCGGTTGCCTGGGCCACGTCGCCGATGCGTAAATAGTCCTCCGCCATTGAAGCAGTCACTATGCCATCCCTTCACATCTATGTGAGGTTTTAAGTGTAATGGTGAGGTGCGCCGCCAAAAACACTTCCGCCCTGCGGCGGCGGGAGGCCGGGCAGGGCGGAGGTGAGAGTACAACGAATCGGGGCTACCGATTCGGCTAGTGCTGTTTAGTGGCGGTTACCGGAAGAGTTGCGCGTCATCAGTACTGCGCCACCGATAAGCACGATTAGGCCGACAATCCCGAGGACCAGGGGAGCGGTGCGCTGGGCCAGCTTGAGGCGGTCCGTGGCCGACTTGTTCTCCTCGAGAGCGCGGGTGACCGTAGCGTCATCCCATTCCGCGTCGTACCGAACTGCGGTGCGGGTGGGGTTATCGAATGCATCGTCGCCGTGCTCGTCGATGAACTCCTTAGCGTCTTCGTCGTTCTGGGCGTAGAAGAGGTGTAGCTTCTCGGCACCGCGGATGATCTTGCCGGTGGAGGGATCGACCCACAGGTCACGGACGTTGGTGTAGTAGCGATCCATCGAAATGGGAGAGTCAGAGTCAACGCCCCAGACCTTGGGGTCCTGCTGCTGGAAGCGGTAGGAAGCCAAGGTGGCCTTGTCTAGTTCCGACAGCTGGCCGTTGGCGTCAAGCAGGAGGTCGCGGTAAGCGGTGAACTGGTTGGTGGGCGCAATGGTCTGCTGCAGGTGGTACACCTTGGTGCCGTCGATATCCGTGGTCTCGACGTAGTTGATGTCCTGGGTCTTGAGGATCTGGATATCAAAGTACGGGTACGAGCCGCCCTCCTTCATATCGAAGGGGAACTTGTAGCTCAGGCCGTCACGCTTGAAGGGGACGGGCGGATCCTTGGGTAGGTTGGGCTGGCTCTCCAGGCCCTCTGCGGCCACGTTGACCTCAAAGGTGGAGTTATCTCCCACCGGCATAGCGGACTTGCGGTCATAGGTGATGCGGTCACGGGTGGCGCTCAGCAGGCCCTTGAGGGGGTCTTCGCTACCGGCGTCGAAGAGCGACTGGGTGACCTGGAACGTGACCTGGTCGCTGTCGGAAGGGTCTACCACCGCTGCAAAGCGCTGGGACACCAGTTCCACGCCGGTTTCCATGAAACAGGACATGGGAATCTTGGCGGCGGTTTCTCCCTCCTTGGGCTCCGCGACCTTGCACTCGGGGAGGTCTGCTTTGGAATCCACCGGCTTCTGCGCAAGGAAGTTGGCCGAACGGAGTACCGTACTGGGCTTCTTCTTGGTCACGGACAACGAGCCACCGTTGGTGGTGCCCAGTTCCAGCGGGGTCACCTTAAGCTGGGAGACGAGATATGTCGGCAGCAGGATTGCGAGCACCACTAGGAATGCGCCGACTGCAATGAGGACAGCTGGGACTTTAGATCCAGATTGCCTTTGTGGTGCTGTCATACCGTGAAACTCCTTGGTCGACGAGGCCGACGGACTGGCCTGCGATGCTCGTTATTCTACTGACGTAGTAAGTTGATTGTAATCAACGTCACTGCTGTTTGATTACTCACCCTAGCGCGCATTTCATGTTACGGGTAGAAAGGTATGAAAAATAATGCCACGCGTGCATTACAACGAAGTGATGAGTAATTCTCTGTGGCTTTTAGGCGCATAAAAATGCAACTGCAATTTCGTCCCGCGTTAGAGGGCCTGCGAGCGGTCGCCGCGGTGGGCGTTATGACTACTCACGTGGCCTTCCAAACTGGCTCCGTCGATGGGGGAATAATCGGCCGGACGCTGGGACGTTTCGATTTATGGGTGGCGGTTTTCTTCGGACTTTCGGGATTTTTGCTGTGGCGCAAACCGGCCCGACGTGCACGCCAGAATTCTGGGGCCGCTCTGGCACCGGCACCGCGGCGTAGAGAGGTCCGAGAATATGCAATTTCCCGGATTTTAAGAATTGCTCCGGCAAGCCTTGCGCTCGTTATCGTTGTGCTTCTTATTCTTCCCGCCAATGCGCATTCAAGCGTGATCGTCTGGGTGTCAAACCTGCTATTGGCGCAAATTTATATTCCCTGGACGTACGCTGAAGGGCTCACTCACCTGTGGAGCCTCGGCGTCGAGGTTGCCTTTTATGCAGTATTGCCAATTCTGTGGTGGGCACTGTCAGGGCTGTCAGGATCGAAAGCGAGGCTACGGATACCCGTAATAGCGGCCGTCGGAGTGCTGAGCTGGGGGTGGGCTTATGTCCCGCTATCGCTGGGAGATATCAATACCCAGACCTTGCCCTTCGCCTTTATATCCTGGTTTGCCGTGGGCATGATCTTGGCGGAGATCACCGCCTCTGACGATGCACGTGCCGCCCACCGCACACCTGAGGACGGGGCAAAATCAGCGGCCGATGCACGTTGGTGGACCAGCCCCTATGCAGGTGGCGCACTGGCGCTGGTCGCTTTTGCCATTGCCGCCTCGCCCTGGGGCGGTGAACCAGGCTTGGTACACGCCAGTAATTGGCACTTCTCGCTGCGCAACGCCTGCGGTGCCCTTGTGGGAGCCGGACTGCTCACCCCCCTCGTACTGCGCGATAACACGGTGTGGCACCGCATCCTGCAGAGCCCAATCGCAACGGCGCTGGGACGCTGGTCCTATTCCATCTTCCTCTGGCACATGTTTGTGTTATCCCTGGTGTTCCCGCTGCTCGGGATCCGGATCTTTAGCGGACACTTCCTTGAAATCTGGGTGGCCACGCTAGTGTTCACCATCCCGGTGGCACTGTTGTCTTCTAGCTTCATTGAAGAACCCGTGCGGCGCTGGTGGAATCGACGACGGGTCACGGGCATGTCCCAGCCCAGCCCGATTCTCGACGCGGGCAGCGACGCCAAGCCTGACCTTTCGGCGAGCTCTAGCCCTTCTGGCTCGGCGTAGCCCACGTGCCCACTGCGGCAACGGCAGTGCAAAGGGCGAGGAGCATCGGTACCTGTGTGGCCAACGTATCTCCCATATAGCCGCCCGGACTTCCCCATGGGCCGGTGGCCAGCGCAGCCACAGCCAGGCCCGACAAAATTCCGGTTGCCTGTACGAAGCGGCCCGGCAGCACTGATAACGGCAGCCACCCGCGCCTATGGGCGATATAGGCGCCCGCCGCAGCTAGCGCCGCCGTCGAGATCCCAATCCACCCACCTAGCAGGAAGGCCAGCCCGGCCGCGACGGTAAGGGCAGCCGCCCGCGAAAGCTGGGCCCGTGCGGCCAGGGCGGGTTGCGCTGCTTCCTCGCCTCGTCGGCGTGAGGGAACGAGCAGGAGCGGCAATAGCAATGCCGCTATGGCCAAGCCGCCAAATAGTGCACCCCGATAGGCCTTATCCATTGGGAACGTCAAGGAAATGGTTCCCTCCGCACCGGCGGGGAGCACCCATCCTTGCTGCCATCCGGACACCGTGATGGGGGTGAGCTGTTGGCCGTTGAGCGTAGCCACCCAACCCGGATTGGTGCTCTCGGGAACCACCAGAAGACGAGCCGCGGAGGATGCCTCAACGGCAACGGAACGCGCCGCTGGAGCCCAGGATAGGACCTTCGGATATCCGAGCGAAGAGGAGGATTGCGGTGTCGTGGCGGCCGATGCGCCGGTGCGAATCAGCTCGGCGCCCGTGGCAGAGGCCATTTGACCACCGTCGACGGACAGGTAGTTTTCCCCTGCGTTGAGGTTCAGTGCAGCCGGATCGCATGGCTGAGCGGCGAAAGGTTGGCCGTCGCTGAGAGTGCGGCGAGTTACCGTGGCACACAGGGGAATTCGTTCGCCGTTGAGTTGGAGGGCTACGCCGTCGTCGGCCTGGATAGAAACGATGTCGTCGGGGGAGGGGCTGCTGCCAATCTCCTTGCCCGCCGAATCGAAAAGTTTAAGCTCCACCAATCCCGGAGGTGTGGCCGCGGAAAAGCCTAGAGAATTGGTGTTGAGCACGGGTAGCCATTTGCTCAGCGCAATGGAGACGGAATCGGTGCGGCCTATCTCCACCGGAATGGTGAAGGTCTGAGTGCCGGAATCCACCGTCGTGAACTCATCCTCGGCCTTCGATTTCTGCGCTGAATCCTGCATATCCTGCACCGCATCGCGGTCCTCGTCGGTATTGCTGACCGTGTCCTCGGTGGACATACGGTTAATCTTTTTCCACGGGAGATCACGGGTATTGAGCTGCGATGTTGTTGATACGCGGATTTGGCTGGGGGCGGACGGCGCCCCATGGGTACGCACGGTCACCTCAACCGCGCCGATGTCGGAAGGATGAGGCAAGGTGACATCGAGGGTGGGGCTGCCGTCCTCGGGAAGCTTCGCGTACCACGCGGTGCCCGGATCTCCGTCCACAGCAGCGGCAGCGCTCGCACGCGGATCGGTTAAAGCGGAATCACCCTGTACCTGTAATGCAGCCGGGGCGTGCGCTGCCAGCCAGTCATTGAGTGCGGTACCGGATTGGGCGGTGAGGAATACCGTCGGATCGACCTCTGTAGCGGCGGGCGAATTCAGAACCCGTGACAGCACCGGGTCTTCACCCGTGGATCCCAACGAGGCGTCGCACAGGGCCTGCTGGTCGAGTCGGAGACATTGAGGCGTGGTGGGGAACTCCTCGTCGAGAACCCACCGGTCGGGCAGGGCGTTATCTGCCATCGGCGGGACGACCGCCGCATAACCCACTGGCACCCGAATAGGGCCATCGAAGACCTTCACATCGGCAATGGCGAATTGAAGTCCGCGGGTACCAGAATTGGTCCCGATGGCCGTGAGCTTGACCCATTCGGTCTGGCCCGGCGGCAGAGATACCGATACCGGCTCGCCAGGTTTTGGCACCGACGCCTGCAGCGTGCCGTTATTGGTGCGGATACTGACCGAGTTGACCTGCGCGCCCGCGTCGCTGGCGGCGGTGGTGAACTCCAGCGATCCTGCCTGCAGTGGCTGATCGAATTCGACATTGAGCCACTGGCCCATGGCGCTCGTGGAAGTTCCTGAGCGCCACGCGGTCTGCAGATTATCGTCAATGGCGGCCGCTACGCTGTCCCCGGGTTCCACCGTCCCCGGCTGATTAGCGTCCGATGCGGACGATGAGGCCGTAACTCGGCCGCCGGACCAGCGGCCCACTGTGTTTGGCTGCCCGTCGGTGACGTAGTCAGGTACCCGGCTTTGTAGATGACGCTCATCGGTTTCGGTCCGGAGCGCGGAGGCATGTCCGGAGGACCGGCCAAAGTCCACCTCTCGTTCCTTGGGTGTATCCGTAGATATATAGGTCGGAGTTCCGGACTGGTTAAGGACGGCCGCGGACTCGGGACTAGCGGCGATATCCGACTGCAACAGAACCGGATATGGCCCGTCCGCTAGCGAAGAGCTGCTGCCTTGCGCATCAGGGAGGCGAGAGCGGAGCGCTTGAGCATCGAGGATTGAGGCCACAGATTCCGCCGAGCCGGAGACCCGCGGCACCGAAGCAGCATCGACGAGATACGGCGCCGTCGAACTGGAAGCGGTGGCATCCGCCGCGCGTGAGTCTTCATCGGCCGAATCCACGCGGTAGATATCAATTCCGGAGAAGGCGGGCCGCAGTCCTGAATCGTTCAGCAGGGTCACCGCGCTGGAAGCCTGGGTGGGCATACCCTGGGATTCGGGTGCGTCACGGCCAAATTCGGCCACCTGCGAGATCCCGGGGGAAGCCAGCAGGGCCTGATGAATCAGGGCAGGGCGGCTGGCCCGAGAGCCAAGGCTGAGGTCATTGCGGACCAGTAGATACTCGATGCCTTCGGAGCGGAGTATCTGTGCTAACGCCGCGCTCCCGCGCCCCGAATCTATACGGGACTGGATCGCATCGAGCGCTCGGATACCTCCGGGCGGAACCAACGGAATAGCATCGCGGATAGCCCAGGGCACATCCGCCAACGGCTGGATCGGCTCATCGCGGGTATTTCCCCAGCTATTACGCGCAAAATCCGTGCCCGGAAGGACTAGCGTCCGGCCCGCAGGCTGTCCGTCGTTGCCCGCCTGAGAGGAGAGGTATTGCGCTGCGTCCTGCCAGTATCCGGGCACCGCTGAATAGGGGTTTGACGGCGCGAGCCTGGCTGACCATGCCGGTGCGACAGCCACAATTACAACGGTCACTGCAATGACTAACCGCAGTGCCCCCGGACGTCTTTCTGGGGTACGCCAATAACGCCGCAACGCCCGGGCTCCAATCACCGGACCAGCGGGACGACGCCGAGTGGCCGATGGCGAGAGGAAATGAGCTAGCCCCAGCGCCAGCGGGAGTCTAATGAGCGGATCCCACTTATGAATATTGCGGAACATGGCACCGGTGGAGTCCAAAAACCCCTGCACAGAACCGGAAAACGGCGAGCCCGCCGGGCCACCGTAGCCGAGTGCCATTAGTGCGATCCCCAACAGCACAATCCCCAGCCATAGGACTCGCTGCGGGAAGCGCGCTGATAGTAGGCCAAGCAGGCCGATGATCGCTACGGCCCCCGTCGCCACCACGAACACCGGTTCTACGACCAGCTCCGTCCCTGCAATGCGGTCGGAGGAGACGAAGGCCGTCCAGGCATTAGTGCCACGAAAAACCTCGATCAGCGAGGCCCACTTGGTGGTGACCCCGGCCGATTCAATGTAATCGAGGAAAGGCGGCGATACTCGCGATAGAAGAAAGAGCGGAACCAGCCACCACAGGCAGGCAATAATCCCGCTGGGAATCCACCATCGTGTTACCGCCCACCAGCGCGGGGTGCGGCGCTGAGCGGCCCACCAGATGAGGGCTGGGGCCACCGCGCACACGGTGGCCGCAGCGTTGATGCCGCCCATCAGGGCCACTGCCACGGCTGAGGCGGCCGCGGCTCGTCGAGGCGAGTGGGCAAGGCGCGGGAAGAGTTGGATTTCGGCGCGGGTGATTCCGGCGCGGGTGCCGCTGCTCTCCGGTTGGGGGTGTCTGGCGCGCGCGGTCAAGGCTGCCACCAGCGGGATGAGCACCCAGGGGGCCAGCATGACCGGGGTGGTTTCCGAAGAGATAGCCCCGATTGTGGTGAGAACGCGAGGTGATAGCGCGTATGCGGTGGCCGCCAGGAGCCGTGAATAGCGCGATCCGATTCCCAGGAGCTCTAGCAGGCGAATGACGCCCCACCAGCCGATGATCAATAGTGCCGCCCACCAGCAGCGTTGCATTATCCAACTGGGAATTCCGGCTAGGTTTCCGGCCGCAAAAAATAGGCCCTGCGGGAAGAAATATCCGTAGGCCTGGTTCTGAACCTGACCCAGCGTAAATTCGCTGGACCAAAGATGTGCCGCTCGCTGGAGGAAACCGACGGGATTTTCTGCCAGGTCATGTTTCGTATCTGCGGCAGTCAAACCCCAGGACTGCAAAAATGCGAGGACTAGCCATAAGAACGAAAATGCCCCGAGGGTCCGACGGGACCACGGGGCTGCAGAGATGAGGGCAGTGATAGAGCTACTAACCGAGCTGCTGGCCGACGAGCGCGCCTGCGCCAGGGTTACCACTGCCTAGGGACGTGAGGGGAGGAGCTTAGCGAGCGCCGTACTCCGCGACGCCCAAGAGCGAGTTTTCCTCAGTAAGACCACTGTAAGCGGAGTCCTCCGGGATGGAGTTCTGCGAGAGGGCCGCGTTAGCGCCTAGAGCCACGACGAAAGCGAGAGCGCCGCCGGCAACGGCGGACCCCAGGCTAGTGATCCACTTGTTCATGGGCGGGGAACCTCCAAATAAGAACGATGCTTAAAGTCCAAAGAAACTTTAGCGTACCACTCTTATATGTGACCGGGCTTACCCATTTTTAGTGTCCTCGAGTCGAGCAATTTTTCGTTGTACGTTGGGGTAAGCACGACGGCGGCGTGGGCTCAGGCAGAATGAAAAGGTGACTTCCTTGACGAAGACTTCCGGTATTAGGCGCGCGATGGCCGCGGCGGTGGGTGTCTCCGTGGTGCTGGCGGGCTGCTCAACCACCACCTCTGGCACTGCCACCGAGACCTCCTCACCGGGCGATGGCCAGAGCGTTGATGGCAGCACCAACCCCGGTGGGGACGCCGGTCCGGGAGAAAGTGCGGCGGCCGCTGTCGACCCGTTTGACGCCTCGCAGTGGCCGCTAGCCTGCGACGTCACCCCCTTCGTGAACGCCCTGTCACTACGCCAGCAGGCCGCGGCGATCATGACCGTGGGCTTTACCGATGCGGCCGATGCGGCACAGATGGTGCAGCAAGGCGTGGGCGGGCTATTTGTGGGTAGCTGGACGGACCAGTCATTCCTGGCTGAGCATCAAGCGGCCGGACTGGGCCTGGCTTCGGGCCTACCGCTGTCCGTCACCATCGATGAGGAAGGCGGCCGGGTTCAGCGCATCGACAACCTGGTGGGAGAGATGCCCTCGGCGCGCCAAATGGCGGAAACCATGACTCCCGGCCAGGTATACGACACCGCCAAGCTGCGCGCGGAGCAAATGCGGGAAATGGGTATCACGGTCGACTTCGCGCCTAGCGCAGACCTCAGTGACCGCGACAACGACGACGTGATTGGAGACCGCTCCTTCAGCGCCGATCCGGACACCGCGGCCGCCTACGCCGGTTCATTTGCCGACGGGCTATTGGCCGGAGGGATCACGCCGGTAGTCAAGCACTTCCCCGGACACGGCCGCGCTAGCGGGGATTCGCACACCGGCGCCGTGGTCACCCCACCCCTGCAGGACCTCGAAGCGGTGGACATCCGCCCGTTTAGAGCGTTGTTGGAAAAGCCGGGGATAGCGGTCATGCTGGGGCATCTGGATGTTCCCGGGCTCACTGACGGTGAACCGGCGTCGGTGAACGCCGCCGCCTACCAATTACTGCGCGCCGGCAGCGGTGTGGCGCCCAGCGAGGGGGTCAGCGGTGGGGCGGCATTTAATGGGGTCGCGTATACCGATGATCTGTCGGGAATGGCCGCGATCACCGATCAAATGACGGTGCCGCAGGCGGTGGCTCGCGCTCTGGAGGCGGGGGCGGACTCACCCCTATGGATTTCCTCGGAATTTGTGCCGGGTGCATTAGATGAGGTGGAAGGTGCCGTGGCGCGCGGGGAACTGAGCGAGGATCGCTTGCACGAGGCGTTATTGCGTAACTTGGCGTTGAAGGGCGTAGTGAACTGCGGCTAGCGATAGCAAGGTTGGGGCCGGGAGTCCGAGCTTTAATCTTTACGCCTTTCTGACCCTAGAGTAAGTTATAAGGTATGAGTGCTCAGGATGGTGTGCGCGGGAGAAATCCTGAGTTAAACGGCGGTATAGGTGACGGTGTAGGTGTAGCCCTATGACCGCTCCTAAACGGCTGCCCCGCGCCGTCCGTGAACAGCAGATGCTGGAC
>CATOSE010000070.1:0-34995 GCA_951812265.1 Taphrorychus bicolor | reverse complement strand
AGAAATATGTCATCTAGACATAAAGACTACATTCTCGATATTGTTTTATACATGCGGGATCATGGAAACTTTATTCAACAAGTTTCGATTCCTCTAAACATAAAAATATTCAGCTTAGAACAAATAAAAATTTCAAATAAATCTAAAGATAGGATACTTTATTTTGACGCCACTGGAGCAATTATAAGGGAGACCGACAAGAAAAAAATACTTTATTATTGCGGGGTGGTCAGCTTACATGAATCAAGCTTTTGTCCTGTTTTGGAAATGGTGTCATCAGAACATGACACTTCTACAATCACGGACTTTTTGGTACGTTATATCAAATATTGCAAAAAAAATAAATGCTTGCCACATTTTGACATCTTTGTTTCAGATTTTAGCCTGGCTACATTATATGCCGCTTCAAGAGCATTTAATAGTATGGAATTAGTAGACTATATCAATATGTGTTTTGAAGTGGCTCAAAATAAAAGAAAGCTTCCCCGCAATTGTGTTATAATATCCTTATGTTGCGCACATTTTATAAAAAATATTGTCTGTTTGATTAAAGAACAGAAATATTTGGACCAAAATAAGCATGTAATAGATATGACAATATCTTTAGTAGCGGTAGGATTCGGAGTAAAAACATTTGATGAGGCCACTACTTGGTTTACGTTTGCTTGCATTATTTTATCATCAAAATATGAGACGTCTTTACTGGAAGAAGCCATACGGGGTATCCAATCATTTAATGTTGACCGAACTGAAGAGAAGATACTGAATATGACGGCCGCGAACGGCAACAGCTGCCACAAAGAAGACGAATTTTGCAGAAAGAAACTTAGGAAATCTTCTAGTTTTTATGTCTATTTCAAAGAAATATATGAAAAATGTAAACTTCAAGAGCCCTTAATACACACAGGTGTGCCAAATAAGTACTATAACGAAGACTTTTTAAAAACCTTGCTAGAAAGGTATATGGCGTTTTACCCTTTGTGGTCCTCGATCGTAACAGGAAAGCGAGTGAGCAATGCCCTTGTTGAACGATGGTTTGGATTCCTAAAGCATAATTTATTAAAAAACGAAAAAAAAATTAGATCGACTGCATTTATAAAAAAAGTAAGAAAACATGTCATGAAAGTATTTCATGAAATAGAATTTGATATTCCAAAAAACAGATTAGAGCCGATTACAGATTCAAAAAATGAGAAGGAGGAACAATTGGAAGCATTTCCAACCGAAATAGATTGCGTTGAAGAGTGGGATCGAAAACAAAAACCCAAATTCTCATATTTTACTGGAAAGTATTTGAAGCATTTGCAAAAATCATCATGTTACTCAGTTTCTAAACTAAATTCCAATTTAAATAACCCGGTATTATCATTTCTGGAAAACCACTTGGTGAATTCCATAGAGTACTACCACGAACTTCATAATGCAATATATTTCATTGGCTATTATAAATTTTATAAAGGCGATCGTTTTATTACTTCCGAGGAATTTAATCTTTTGGCAGGACAAAATAAAGTTTCAGTTATACCTATGAAAATATTTAACATACTTTCTGCAATTTTCAAAAAGAAGAATAGCATTAATTCAGCAAAAGTTGAAATATGGGAGGCAAAATCATCTTTATATGAATTTCAAAAAGATTTATATTTTGGAAAAACGCTACCTTTCAAAAAAGTTATTTTTATCCCCCTTTTCCACCAAGAAGAGAAATGGATTTTACTTAGAGTGAATCTAGATAATAAAATATTAACTATTCTTGATCCCTACGGGAATTATAATGACCAAAACAACGACATTCTCCTCAATTTCTTAATTTTACTTCAGAAGTATAATGAATCGAAATGTTTGTTCGCTGGGCATAAAAATATCGATGAAATCGGATGGAAGGTCCAAACCTTGACATTTCAAAAAGTCAGTTTACCTTACGACGGCTCGTTATTGATCCTCAATTTTTTAAATCAATTAACAGAATCCAAAGATTCTTATTTATCTGATTATCTAAGAAATATCAATATCGAAGATTTTGGTAAAGAATTACAAACATTACTATTGGAATTTTCATCGCATGTTTTGGATTTTTGCCCTTATTGCAAACAGTTTGAAGACAAAACAATAAAAAATTGGGTAAGGTGCGATATTTGCAATAGGTGGATCCACTTTCAATGCGATGAAAATTTAAAACAAATATCGGGAATCGAATCTTCAAAGTTTGTTTACATTTGTGTTCTATGTACAAGTAATTTTAATGTTAAATCATATTTCATCCAAAATAAACAATCATTTCACGTTTTAGAAAATGGGTTAATAGAAAATTCAGATTATTACGTCAATAATACAATGTTAGGTCAGTACGTCATCGGACGATATAATAACACTTTTTCTTTAACAATTGAGGACTATACTACGTTAAATCCAAATGAATGGCTTTCAAATATGGTTTTTTTCATATGCGCAAAAGTATTAAACAATTATTACCCCAACGATGACATAAAACTTTGGTCAATATTTCAAACTCATCTAATATTTTTTGAACCAACTTCATTAACATCAGAATTTTTTATGGACGCTTTCTTCTGCGACACAACCAAAAAGATAAATATCATTCCGATTTTATATAAAAATCATTTTACTTTGGTAGTCGCCGACTGCATAAATAGTACATTTTGTTTCATAGATCCTTTCGGATCAAGTATTGAAAAATCAAGTAAAATGTTAATATTATTTAAACAGTTTATTTCAAAGACTAGTTCTGCTATAGACTTGCGAAAAATGCATATAAAAAAAATTGAACATCAAATTCAAACGGATTCTCATAATTGCGGTATCTACGTTCTACATTTTATTAAATGTATCCTCTCAAATATGAACATTTCCCAAAGCTTTTCGCCAGACGAAGAGCGGTGTAACTTTAAAAAGTTACTAATAAATGCATCCCAAGATATGAAAACAAAGTGTTTAAAATGTGGACAAAACATAAACAATGTTGATCAGGCAATTCAATGCATTAAATGCAAGCGGTATTTCGATGTAGGCTGCTGTAAAATGGATCTAGGGGAGTGCCCCTTATGTCACGTTTATAAACTTAATTACGTAAACTAAAACTAGAAAGTAAATCGAAAAAGAAAATGACTCTTATGCAAGCCATGTATCCGAGAAACTTAGCAAGTAGAAATTTTCTGCGTGGGCTCCTTTGTAGCGATATTTGCTATATTGATGAGCAATTTGCAAATATTGATTGTTAATAAAATGACAACGTAAAAGCTAAGATGGTGCCTCTTTTGGGTGGTAACGGTTTCTTTTTCGGGATTTTTATAGACTGATGAAGCTCGAACTGCTCGTCAATTTAAAAAAAGTGCTACCTCTTGTAGTAACCTCTCAAATGCTCCACCATGACAGTGACAGTAGCGGTGACTTTTGAGATTACTTTTTTTTTATTTTACTACTTCCTTTTGGGTTAAGCCTCATCCACTTTTTTGGGAGATTCGTTCGTTTTTGGAAAAAGAATTTCGCACTACTCGCAAAAAAATTATTGCGAATAACAATTTACAAAAATTATTCGTAATTTACAAAAAATAATAGGCATAATTTTTGAATTACATTATTCTAGAGTTTTGTTTTTAGATAGTTCTGAAGAAGGCAACAGAAAAGTTGCCGAAACGTCAGCTAGGTCGATTCGTCCGAGCCCTTTCTAGGGCAAGTTTTTATTCACTGTAATTTTACTGTGAGTAGTGTGAAATTCTTTTTCCAACAACGAACGGATAGCCCATGCAAAAAGGTGGGTGAGGCTTAACGCAAGAGTAAGAAGTAAAAAATGAACTTTCTGCCTCAAACATTTAGGAGTTAAATATTACTTTTACTGCTTGGGGCTTTTTTGCTACTTTTTCGTCTCAGAATTAGAAAGCCCACTTTAAATACGCGTATTGAAAAAACAAACAAAATACTTTGAGTCGGTGACGCTTGAAAAAAAAAATACCATATCAGTTCACGAAAATTCCGCCATGGAAACTGAACCATCTTATAGTTATTATGTTGTAATATGTCTTAGCAGTGCATTAATTTTCGAGTTTAAATTCGGAATTTTGTTAAATCTCGAGTAAAAATACAAGAATTAGCTAAATTTCGAGTTCAAAGCCAAACTAGGGCCATCTCCATCTCCATCAGACCTGTTTCTAAGACGCTCATTATAGAGCCAGTTTTTTTTTTTCAGGGAATATAGTAGGCCTGGCCTATTTCAACACAGAGTAAAGTCCGTCTGGAACGGTCAGAAAACAACCGAAAATATTCGCATGATAGCATCACCGTTTCATGATCAGATTTCTGACGGTCTGGAATTGGCTTGACTCTGTGTTGGAACACATACCACCCTCAAACAAGGAATATTAAAGCTTACGCTCTAGAAGTCCTATGCATTGCATTTATTTAGGTCCCAAAAAGGAAGCTAACTGCAAGTTGGGTTCTTACGTATTTCCCACGTGCTGCATATTTTACGCGCTCGAAATTTTGCAGAATTATCAATCGATAAATAATTTACCGATTGTGCATAATATCCGATATAATATCGAAGTTGACTTCGTTTTTGCCATCTAAATAAACGCATTGCATATATAGGACATCTGGAGCGTAGGCCATTAAATTGTTTGTCACAAATCTGAAGCGATAGAGGCCCGGAAAGTTGCAGTTAACATCTGAAACCAACGAAGAACGGGTCAGTTTGACGACCGAGCTTGACGACGACGCCATAGTTGGATCCTCTTATCTTTTGACGTTTTTAGTTTTAATAATAATAATAATAAATTAATGTAGTAATTAGCCTAGTGCATTAAAGAATTATATGTATATACAAATTTAATTAATAAATACTAGGTCATACTTTAATATCTTTTTTTTTTGTCACACACAAAAATACAAAAAATCAAAATATGTGCATCAAAAAACAAGTACAGTACTTTCCGGACTTTGAAGCCGTGGTCCAATAGAACTTCTTCCTGCCTATATAGGAATTCCTAGGCAGGAAAAAGTACCACGGAGCACGGCTTCAACGCCCGGAAAACACTTTAAAACCTAAATTAGACTGGCAGTGAAAGCATATACAGTCTGTCGCTGTACGTAAATACAGCAACAGACTGTAAATACAGCTCTGTCACTAATAGAGTTGTTCTAATCCGCCAGGGTTAATCATTCCGGAACAATTCTCCCAAATTGAAGTACTTTACTTAGAAGCAAAGGGATTCTGGAATTGTTTTGGAACGGTTATTTCCTTGTGCTTTAGAACATACCTAATAATTCCGTCTTTATTCGTATAATTCATTCATCGTAAAATGTATATGCAAATTTGACATTGACCAGGGCTTACCAATATAGGGAGATAACCTACTGTGTCACATAGCCGGATTTTGCTTAAATAGGGAAATATATATTTCGGAGGATGGGGGTGGTTTGAGCCTTCGTCTATATTTTTGAGCAAACTGGACCTCAGAATTCTATTTAGAATACGTAGTTCTACCAACATTCTTAATTTGGATGTGTCACAAAGCCGGGTTCTGCTTAAATAGGGAGATATATATTTCGGAGGGTGGGGGTGGATTGAGCCTTCGTCTATAATTTTGAGCAAACTGGACCTCAAAATTCTATTTAGAACCCTATTATCTACCAACGCTCTTAATTTGGATGTGTCACAAAGCCGGGTTTTGCTTAAATAGGGAAAAATATATTTCGGAGGGTGGGGGTGGATTAAGCCTTCGTCTATACTTTTGAGCAAACTGGACCTCAAAATTCTATTTAGAACCTTATGTTCGACCAACAGTCTTAATTTGGATGTGTCACAAAGCCGGGTTTTGCTTAAATAGGGAATTATATTTTTCGGAGGGTGGGGGTGGATTGAGCCTTCGTCTATAATTTTGAGCAAACTGGACCTCAAAATTCTATTTAGAACCTTATGTTCGACCAACAGTCTTAATTTGGATGTGTCACAAAGCCGGGTTTTGCTTAAAATGGGAATCATATGTTTTCGAGGGCGGGGGTGGATTGAGCCTTCGTCTATATTTTTGAGCAAACTGCACCTCAGAATTCTATTTAGAACCCTATTATCTACCAACGCTCTTAATTTGGATGTGTCACAAAGCCGGGTTTTGCTTAAATAGGGAATTATATATTTCGGAGGGTGGGGGTGGATTGAGCCTTCGTCTATATTTTTGAGCAAACTGGACCTCAGAATTCTATTTAGAACCCTATTATCTACCAACGCTCTTAATTTGGATGTGTCACAAAGCCGGGTTTTGCTTAAATAGGGAATTATATGTTTTCGAGGGTGGGGGTGGATTCAGCCTTCGTCTATATTTTTGAGCAAATTGGACCTCAGAATTTTATTTAGAACCCTATTATCTACCAACGCTCTTAATTTGGATGTGTCACAAAGCCGGGTTTTGCTTAAATAGGGAAAAATATATTTCGGAGGGTGGGGGTGGATTAAGCCTTCGTCTATAATTTTGAGCAAACTGGACCTCAGAATTCTATTTAGAACCTTATGTTCTATCAACAGTCTTAATTTGGATGTGTCACAGAGCCGGGTTTTGCTTAAATAGGGAATTATATATTTCGGAGGGTGGGGGTGGATTAAGCCTTCGTCTATAATTTTGAGCAAACTGGACCTCAGAATTCTATTTAGAACCTTATGTTCTATCAACAGTCTTAATTTGGATGTGTCACAGAGCCGGGTTTTGCTTAAATAGGGAATTATATATTTCGGAGGGTGGGGGTGGATTGAGCCTTCGTCTATACTTTTGAGCAAACTGGACCTCAAAATTCTATTTAGAACCTTATGTTCGACCAACAGTCTTAATTTGGATGTGTCACAAAGCCGGGTTTTGCTTAAAATGGGAATCATATGTTTTCGAGGGCGGGGGTGGATTGAGCCTTCGTCTATATTTTTGAGCAAACTGCACCTCAGAATTCTATTTAGAACCCTATTATCTACCAACGCTCTTAATTTGGATGTGTCACAAAGCCGGGTTTTGCTTAAATAGGGAATTATATGTTTTCGAGGGTGGGGGTGGATTGAGCCTTCGTCTATATTTTTGAGCAAACTGCACCTCAGAATTCTATTTAGAACCCTATTATCTACCAACGCTCTTAATTTGGATGTGTCACAAAGCCGGGTTTTGCTTAAATAGGGAATTATATGTTTTCGAGGGTGGGGGTGGATTGAGCCTTCGTCTATATTTTTGAGCAAACTGGACCTCAGAATTCTATTTAGAACCCTATTATCTACCAACGCTCTTAATTTGGATGTGTCACAAAGCCGGGTTTTGCTTAAATAGGGAATTATATGTTTTCGAGGGTGGGGGTGGATTCAGCCTTCGTCTATATTTTTGAGCAAATTGGACCTCAGAATTTTATTTAGAACCCTATTATCTACCAACGCTCTTAATTTGGATGTGTCACAAAGCCGGGTTTTGCTTAAATAGGGAATTATATATTTCGGAGGGTGGGGGTGGATTGAGCCTTCGTCTATACTTTTGAGCAAACTGGACCTCAAAATTCTATTTAGAACCTTATGTTCGACCAACAGTCTTAATTTGGATGTGTCACAAAGCCGGGTTTTGCTTAAATAGGGAATTATATTTTTCGGAGGGTGGGGGTGGATTGAGCCTTCGTCTATAATTTTGAGCAAACTGGACCTCAAAATTCTATTTAGAACCTTATGTTCGACCAACAGTCTTAATTTGGATGTGTCACAAAGCCGGGTTTTGCTTAAAATGGGAATCATATGTTTTCGAGGGCGGGGGTGGATTGAGCCTTCGTCTATATTTTTGAGCAAACTGCACCTCAGAATTCTATTTAGAACCCTATTATCTACCAACGCTCTTAATTTGGATGTGTCACAAAGCCGGGTTTTGCTTAAATAGGGAATTATATATTTCGGAGGGTGGGGGTGGATTGAGCCTTCGTCTATATTTTTGAGCAAACTGGACCTCAGAATTCTATTTAGAACCCTATTATCTACCAACGCTCTTAATTTGGATGTGTCACAAAGCCGGGTTTTGCTTAAATAGGGAATTATATGTTTTCGAGGGTGGGGGTGGATTCAGCCTTCGTCTATATTTTTGAGCAAATTGGACCTCAGAATTTTATTTAGAACCCTATTATCTACCAACGCTCTTAATTTGGATGTGTCACAAAGCCGGGTTTTGCTTAAATAGGGAAAAATATATTTCGGAGGGTGGGGGTGGATTAAGCCTTCGTCTATAATTTTGAGCAAACTGGACCTCAGAATTCTATTTAGAACCTTATGTTCTATCAACAGTCTTAATTTGGATGTGTCACAGAGCCGGGTTTTGCTTAAATAGGGAATTATATATTTCGGAGGGTGGGGGTGGATTAAGCCTTCGTCTATAATTTTGAGCAAACTGGACCTCAGAATTCTATTTAGAACCTTATGTTCTATCAACAGTCTTAATTTGGATGTGTCACAGAGCCGGGTTTTGCTTAAATAGGGAATTATATATTTCGGAGGGTGGGGGTGGATTGAGCCTTCGTCTATACTTTTGAGCAAACTGGACCTCAAAATTCTATTTAGAACCTTATGTTCGACCAACAGTCTTAATTTGGATGTGTCACAAAGCCGGGTTTTGCTTAAAATGGGAATCATATGTTTTCGAGGGCGGGGGTGGATTGAGCCTTCGTCTATATTTTTGAGCAAACTGCACCTCAGAATTCTATTTAGAACCCTATTATCTACCAACGCTCTTAATTTGGATGTGTCACAAAGCCGGGTTTTGCTTAAATAGGGAATTATATGTTTTCGAGGGTGGGGGTGGATTGAGCCTTCGTCTATATTTTTGAGCAAACTGCACCTCAGAATTCTATTTAGAACCCTATTATCTACCAACGCTCTTAATTTGGATGTGTCACAAAGCCGGGTTTTGCTTAAATAGGGAATTATATATTTCGGAGGGTGGGGGTGGATTGAGCCTTCGTCTATATTTTTGAGCAAACTGGACCTCAGAATTCTATTTAGAACCCTATTATCTACCAACGCTCTTAATTTGGATGTGTCACAAAGCCGGGTTTTGCTTAAATAGGGAATTATATGTTTTCGAGGGTGGGGGTGGATTCAGCCTTCGTCTATATTTTTGAGCAAATTGGACCTCAGAATTTTATTTAGAACCCTATTATCTACCAACGCTCTTAATTTGGATGTGTCACAAAGCCGGGTTTTGCTTAAATAGGGAATTATATATTTCGGAGGGTGGGGGTGGATTGAGCCTTCGTCTATACTTTTGAGCAAACTGGACCTCAAAATTCTATTTAGAACCTTATGTTCGACCAACAGTCTTAATTTGGATGTGTCACAAAGCCGGGTTTTGCTTAAATAGGGAATTATATTTTTCGGAGGGTGGGGGTGGATTGAGCCTTCGTCTATAATTTTGAGCAAACTGGACCTCAAAATTCTATTTAGAACCTTATGTTCGACCAACAGTCTTAATTTGGATGTGTCACAAAGCCGGGTTTTGCTTAAAATGGGAATCATATGTTTTCGAGGGCGGGGGTGGATTGAGCCTTCGTCTATATTTTTGAGCAAACTGCACCTCAGAATTCTATTTAGAACCCTATTATCTACCAACGCTCTTAATTTGGATGTGTCACAAAGCCGGGTTTTGCTTAAAATGGGAATCATATGTTTTCGAGGGCGGGGGTGGATTGAGCCTTCGTCTATATTTTTGAGCAAACTGCACCTCAGAATTCTATTTAGAACCCTATTATCTACCAACGCTCTTAATTTGGATGTGTCACAAAGCCGGGTTTTGCTTAAATAGGGAATTATATATTTCGGAGGGTGGGGGTGGATTGAGCCTTCGTCTATATTTTTGAGCAAACTGGACCTCAGAATTCTATTTAGAACCCTATTATCTACCAACGCTCTTAATTTGGATGTGTCACAAAGCCGGGTTTTGCTTAAATAGGGAATTATATGTTTTCGAGGGTGGGGGTGGATTCAGCCTTCGTCTATATTTTTGAGCAAATTGGACCTCAGAATTTTATTTAGAACCCTATTATCTACCAACGCTCTTAATTTGGATGTGTCACAAAGCCGGGTTTTGCTTAAATAGGGAAAAATATATTTCGGAGGGTGGGGGTGGATTAAGCCTTCGTCTATAATTTTGAGCAAACTGGACCTCAGAATTCTATTTAGAACCTTATGTTCTATCAACAGTCTTAATTTGGATGTGTCACAGAGCCGGGTTTTGCTTAAATAGGGAATTATATATTTCGGAGGGTGGGGGTGGATTAAGCCTTCGTCTATAATTTTGAGCAAACTGGACCTCAGAATTCTATTTAGAACCTTATGTTCTATCAACAGTCTTAATTTGGATGTGTCACAGAGCCGGGTTTTGCTTAAATAGGGAATTATATATTTCGGAGGGTGGGGGTGGATTGAGCCTTCGTCTATACTTTTGAGCAAACTGGACCTCAAAATTCTATTTAGAACCTTATGTTCGACCAACAGTCTTAATTTGGATGTGTCACAAAGCCGGGTTTTGCTTAAATAGGGAATTATATTTTTCGGAGGGTGGGGGTGGATTGAGCCTTCGTCTATAATTTTGAGCAAACTGGACCTCAAAATTCTATTTAGAACCTTATGTTCGACCAACAGTCTTAATTTGGATGTGTCACAAAGCCGGGTTTTGCTTAAAATGGGAATCATATGTTTTCGAGGGCGGGGGTGGATTGAGCCTTCGTCTATATTTTTGAGCAAACTGGACCTCAGAATTCTATTTACTACCCTATTATCTACCAACGCTCTTAATTTGGATGTGTCACAAAGCCGGGTTTTGCTTAAATAGGGAATTATATATTTCGGAGGGTGGGGGTGGATTGAGCCTTCGTCTATATTTTTGAGCAAACTGGACCTCAGAATTCTATTTAGAACCCTATTATCTACAAATGCTCTTAATTTGGATGTGTCACAAAGCCGGGTTTTGCTTAAATAGGGAATTATATATTTCGGAGGGTGGGGGTGGATTGAGCCTTCGTCTATATTTTTGAGCAAACTGGACCTCAGAATTCTATTTAGAACCCTATTATCTACCAACGCTCTTAATTTGGATGTGTCACAAAGTCGGGTTTTGCTTAAATAGGGATTTATATGTTTTCGAGGGTGGGGGTGGATTCAGCCTTCGTCTATATTTTTGAGCAAACTGGACCTCAGAATTTTATTTAGAACCCTATTATCTACCAACGCTCTTAATTTGGATGTGTCACAAAGCCGGGTTTTGCTTAAAAAGGGAATCATATGTTTTCGAGGGCGGGGGTGGATTGAGCCTTCGTCTATAATTTTGAGCAAACTGGACCTCAGAATTCTATTTAGAACCTTATGTTCTATCAACAGTCTTAATTTGGATGTGTCACAAAGCCGGGTTTTGCTTAAATAGGGAATTATATATTTTCGAGGGTGGGGGAACTTGCCCGTAATATGCTATTTTAAATAGTACGTATATGTGCTGGATGAACCCTCGAACCTTAGACGAGTCACAATATACATATTTTTTAAATTTGACCATAGGCCACTTATACTAATAAAAGTTAACAACTTGGCAACAATGCAGGTATTTTTATGGGGCCGACGCTGGGGAGCGCTGGCGCCGGGGACGCTAGATTCACGTTAGTCCCATTACAACCCATGTAAACAAAATATCCATGGCAAGGCTTGTTTATGGGTTATAATGGATGAAAATTAGGAATATGATTATGACTATGACTAATAATAAGTTGAATAACCCAGGATTTACTACAATGAAAAGTTGTTGGCAATTTAATCTTATTTAATTACCTATAAATAGAAAAAAAAACAACTTCCTGCAGATTAAAACATTTTGCACTTTCAACACATATCACTGCATACAGTTTTTATTACTTTGAGTCCTTGCTGTTACTACACACACTAGCACTCAAATCCTCTCGAAGTAGGGAGGAAGTAGGCTCGATACATCTCTGTTTGTGGAAGTAAGTAGGTAGGTACTTTCTGGACACTGGCACTTTCCAACTACTATTGAGTTTTTACCATTTTGACTGTGAAGACCTCACTAAAGAAGTTCTATGCAGGACATCAAGTTTTGGGTATAAATGGTAGGTATATGATGATCTCTTGCTCATTCCTTTAAGAAAATTAACAGTTAAAAGATAATGTAATTCCTAAAGATAATTCCTAAATTTTTAACAGAAATATGAAGTTTACTGAGTTTGATCTTAGTCATGTAGTACATTGACACCACATGGACCAAATTAGACCAAGGAACAAATTGAGTACCTAATCAACTTGAATCAAAGTTTGTCAAAGAACAGCTGTTTCAGTTATAAATGGAAGCTTTAGTCCTTTTCGGAAACTGCAATCCAATTCCAGAATCGAATTTGGGGCTAAAGTGTTTACACCATAAAAAAGACTGTTTGATCTACCTCCTTTACTCTGAACCAAATATTTGATTCCCAGTGTTTACACCACAGTGACATCATTTGATACTTGGACCAAATGTTTGGTCCATGCAGTGTACCTAAACGAGTAAATGTAATACATGGTCTATATAGGAATACGTTGAGAGCAAATAAATCTGTTTATGTAACAAATTTTGAAATTTGTAACACCGTGTTACATAAAGGAGCTAGGGTTTTGTATAAAAGAATATAAATGATTAGAAAATCTTTTTGCATTCTTTGCTCTGGGTGAAATAACTCTTGGGAAAAAAAAGCTACATTCTTAATAGGTATATATTAAAAAGTTAAATGCAACCCTCTATACTTGCCTACTGGCAAGTTTACTGTTCTAGTTTATAGACTTTAGTCTGGCCTTTTTCAAATTCAGGAATCAGGATGAGTCACTGAGGGTTAACCTAACTTTTTTTTATGAAACTATGTAGGTACTCTGTATTTTAACTTACCCTACTATTTTCTTCAGATATAGATTAGCTTACATCCATTTTTTCTTCACACCCTCATTCCTTTGAAACCAAACAACGGATTTGCTAGACCTGTTTACATTGATTTCGCACCGTGACACCCAACCACGTTTGAGAAATTTTCAACACTTTTAAAGCACTTGTTGTTAGTCTAAATGCAGCACTAGCTGCAAGAAATGTCCTAAAGTCCGGCACAATTTATAAAAACAAAATTATGAATACAAAATGAATAATATTAGTCGCAAAGTCGAAAAAAATATTTGAAATCCATACAATGCAAATGGTCTCACACTAGTGACCTTGGACCACGACTGTGACGTCACAGCTTCTGCTTCACGGCCTTATGGTCTAGGTGGCAGTGACTGGTGGCACCGGTTTTGCCGTCAAACGAGAGTGTCACTTTGACATTTCAATAATTTTATTTACACTACTTATAGATTTTATAATTTGTAATTATTATTAGACAATGGCCGTGGACAAAGTATAGTATTATACTCGCTTTTTATGGTCATTATTCCCACGGGAGACTTGCGCCCCTCGCCTGCGGCTCGAATAATGGCTATCATAAAAAGCTCGTTTAACAATATACTATTAACTACCTACGTCATACGGTGTACATCGCAGAACTTCAGTAATATGTATCGGTTTGCTAGTGTGGATATGTCAACGTTAATTTTGCTCCCATTTAACCAATTCACTTTAGAGGTACATGAAGCCCTTCAAATAAGACGCATTAGCATTTGAACCACTTCGAGACGACCAATTTTTGTAGTCTTCTTCGAATGTTTTTCGAATTATTTTTATTACACTTTGCAAGCAAAATTTTCGAATCGCACTTTGTCATTCGAATATGCTAACAGATGTAGCGTGCCCAGGCGTAATATATATTTTTTATTTATTGTATTGTTATAATTATCTTGTATGCAACATTTAATTGATCCTGGAGCAAAAAATTGTCATTTTTGATTTGATAAATTTATACTGTTCCCGGTTAAGTAAAACAACTCTTGTAAAAAGTAAAAAAATGCAAGTTTAAAATTATTTTTTCTTCAAAAAAAAACTTAAAATTTACATTTTTAGACGCTTTAAGTACTTTTTAGCGGATTATGACCCTTATCGTAACGTGTATTTTTCAAAAACTTATATTTACATTTGTTAAAGCTTTCATAATTTTTAATCAATTTTGGACCTAATTCTTATTTGGATTTCTCCCAAAACTTAAAACTTATATTTTTAGGCGCTTTTAACTATTTTTAACAGTTTTTTTTCTTGATCCTATTCTGATTTTTTTTTACAAACTAAAGATTTATGTTCCAAAACGCTTTGGGTTATTTATTTTGGCCTTAATTCCAACCTGTCTTTTTCCAAAAATCTGGTTTCTAACCCTAACTTAAACTTTTCAACAAACTTCAAATTTGCCTTTTTGAACGGTTTAAGTAGGTATATTTTTAACCGATTGTAACCCTTATCGTAACGTGTATTTTCTCACAAACTTCAAATTTGCATTTTTAGACTCTTTAAATAATTTTTTTACCCATTTTGTCCCTTATCATAAAACAATTTTCAACTTAAACTTAGATTTTTAAATGTTTTGCATTAGATGCACCCCAAATTTGTACTTTTATACGTTTGGAGTCATTTTTAACTGATTTTGGAAATAATCCTAACCTGACTGTCAAAAAATACAAAATTTGCGTTTTCAGCAAAATTTTATTTATTTTAGTCCAAAATTAGGATCAGTTTTGCTTTATTTCGTCTAAAAATTGAGTTTCTTTCTGTGAAGGCTTTCACGGCCGGTCAAAATACAATCTAAAGTATTTCCGGGCTTTGAAGCCGAGGTTCAATGAAATTTGTTCCTAACGTTTCGTCTACAGATGCGGCAAACATTATCAAAGGCGGTGAGGAAATGGGCAAAGTGATCTCCTGTGCTTCCTGACGTTAAGTGATTCGGCTGTGGTGAGCTCCATGGTATTTATTCCCCCGCCGTCGCGCTGTAGTGGGGGGACTGGGGTGGGGGTAGTTGTGGCGCAAGGGTTTCGGCGTACTTGAAGTACGGCGTAGAACTCGTTTCCAATTGCATTTAGAAACGTAACTTCCTCCTTCCTGTTGACTCACCAGTCTGACTCGTCAGTCAACGTCGGGAAGCAAGGGATTCGCCCATTGCCTCATCGCCTTTGGTAATGTCTGCCGCAGATGGAGACGAAACGTTAAGAAGAAATTCCATTGAACCACGGCTTCCGAGATCGGAAAACACTTAAATTAAATCTTTATATACATACACAAAAGCAATAAATTAGGAGATTTGATTCGATTTTGCCTAATTTTGTTGAGTTTTTTCAAAAATGTGTAACTTTATATAATGTTTTATGACGTTTTAGCCCTAATTCTTACTTCAATGTCTCCAAAGGCTCCACATTTGCATTTTCTGTCCTTCATGAATCTTTTAAAGGACTTTATCACTAAACCTAATCTGATTTTTTTCACAAACCCCAAATTTGCATTTTTAAACGCTCTTATTCATTTGTAACCGATTTTGGACTTAATTTTATCCTGTATTTTCCCATAAATTTGTATTTTAAGACGCTTTACGTAATTTTTAGCAGATTTTGAACCTGAATATAGACCTAGATTTTTCAGAAAAACATTTAAATTGCATTTTTGGACGCTTTAAGTAATTTCTAATCTGAATTTGGGCGATAATCTTAACCTAAATTTCCTCTAACACTCCATATTTGTATTTTTACACGCTTTAAGTACTTTTTCACCGATATTTGCCCCAATCCTAACCTGACTTTCTCGAAAAAGACCAGATTTGCAATTTGCAAAGATTTTGATTATGCAAGGCAAACTTTATTTATTTTGGTACAAAAATGTAATTTTACCATTTATTTGAATCAGTTTTGACTGGTTTTGTTCAAAAATGTAATTCATTCTATTGTATGGGGATGAAATGTATGGGAAAATTGTATCGAATATTTCGAGAAATCAACGAGTCTCCAACCACAAACGGTGTGCAGGAGTAGCTCAACACAGTGCTAAAATCCAAAGTTTTACTTAAAAGTGGATCCATTGCTAAAAATCATACACTTTCGAACTAATAAAAAGCAAAAAATAACTTCACACTTGTGGTACAGCGTTATTTTGCTAAATACAGACAGTGTATTTAGCAAAAGTTATTTATACAGTTATATATACAGTTACTAATATAGCAAGAACGGCTGGATATAACTTTGGGTTGTCGCATATCGTTTAAACAAAAAAATTTGACGCCTAAATTATAGCGTTTAGAAGAAAAAAAAACGCAAGTTGTAAAAATGCTCTAAATGGGTTGGAGATACTGCAATTTTAATAAGAATTGCTTGAATAATAGCAAGAGTTGGTAGTTGAAATTTTTTACTTTATATCTTGGAGATAAAAAGGATATTGCTTCCTTCATGGCTTCCGAAGAATGTTCATTCTTGTACTTTAGTAACAGCAAAGGTATCTGCGTGTGATCTTAGCTTAAGGTAGATGATCCTAGCTTGAAGTAGATATTCGTGCGCTAATGAAAGGTCTCGATTAAATCTCCTTAATAGTTTCTTCCCCCGTGAGATATAAACCAAATCGTTCCGCATCATAGCCCAAAAAGAGACGTACTAAAAATCCATTTTATGGGACATTGCGACAGTCATCGTTGCTCGTGATTGTGTTATATTTACCATAAATTCGCCCATAACTCCGCCGTCCCCTACACTCACCCTAGGTTTATGGAACCGTTACTACTCCTCCAAATGACTAATAGTGCGTCCGAATTGAGGGGAAACTTTTCGCGTTAGCGCTCTAAATTTCCATTTAATTGAACGTCGGAAAAGGTGAAAATATGAAAATCCGCGGTATTTCTTGAACAAGTTATTACACACCGGAAACTCAATCCTTGTAGGCGTCACGTCCCGTCGTTGCGATCTAATATAGTTCGGGATTACAGACTCCTGTATCTGACAGGTTGTATGTGTCTGGACTATTACCAGGCGGCGGGGACCTCTAGGTTTTTCCAGGAACGCATTTAATCGTCTAAGAACTACAAAGGACAAAAGCAAAAAATAACTTCGATAAGTCGCGAAGAGTGGCAACTTTAAGCCTAGCACTTGAGCAAATATAAACTCTACTTCCGGCCGATCAAATCAATTGAATTTCCGATTTATGGCTCGCAATAGAATTTAAGTGCAATTGCACTGGCTCTAACTTCGACGATAATGCTCTCTACGTGGGCAGGTATAGGCGGGTTTAACGTTAATGGATCGATGTTTGTGTTATTTTGATACGCTTCGGGACTGTCTGGCTCAATTTAGAAGTCAAATTTTAAGGGAAAGTTCTTTGGCATATATTTATTATTTATGGATAATAATTAGGATGCATAGTGCTAGTATCTCACTTTTGATGATGTCTATTATGGATCGCCAAAAAAGATGAAACCATTAATTTGTTTTTAAATTGAAATTGTTAAAAAAAAAAGCTCAAGGAGGCCACGGAATTAGAACAGTAGGTCTGAGATGACTTCATAAAAAATAAAAAATGAAAGTCAACGTTTTTTTTTATTTGGCTAGCACTAGGACTGGACTATTTGATCACTAAGGCGATGACTGAGATATTTAGTCCTGAAGTAAAGTGTGTAGGCATTTTTTCCGGAAAATAAGATATTCATAGTTTTAGTCAACAATAAAAGCAAACAAATATAATTTTTCTCCCACGGCTACGATGATGTAACTTAAGAAGGGGATAGCCCATGTATACAAAAAAACAAAAATCTGTGATATTCAAGGAATGTCGAATGTCATTAGTTCATCTGTCATCAAATGTGGATAATTTTTATGTCAACGGTGTTTCACTAATTATTACAAAGCGACACTACAACGCGCAAAACCACCAAAGAACAATCTCACCTTTGCAGAAAGGAAAGCTCTGAAAGCTAAGCCTTAAACAAAACCAAGGATATTCTCATTTTACCAGCAGATAAAGCAATAGAATAGATACAAGAAGCTAACTCGTGATCTAACCGTCCGGATTCTGAGGGCCACCAACAATTTAATTAAGGATGGAACTGCAGATAGCGGGCGTAGGACAATTTATGCAAATAATATTATACAAAATAAACGATGGAATGATGTCATCATTCCATCGTTTATTTTGTTCCTGGCGGTTGATGTTTCGTTTTGTCCTGAACTCATGTGCTCGTTGCCTGTTTGTGGATTAATCATTGATTTTATGTTATGTCCGGTAAAAGACATACAGGTAGCTTAGGTGACATGCTTCTCAAACCGAATTAAGCCCTGAAGAAGATCTGAATAAAGATCGAAACGTTGGCGCATTCGCAACTGTGAAGTAGCTGTTTAATTGTCCTACACCCGCTATCTGCAGTTCCATCGTATTAGAAAGGACACAAAGCACACATATTAATTAAGAATGTGGCATAGGATGAAATTACTAAGCTTAAAAAATCAGAAGCCTTGTCACCAAGGCTCCTGATTTTTTGCTTCGGTTACCAAAGATCCACATACCGGATATGCCACTGAAACCCATCGTGAGCCATAGGAATCCCGACCTATGAAATCGCGAAACAGATCACAAAACTGCTGCAATTCAAAATAGGAAATACCGATCGTTTTATAAAAGACTCCACTCAATTCGTCAAAAAACTGCATTCTCTGACTCTCTCTCCAGGAGAAATTCTCGTCATCTTCGATGTTGTTTCGCTCTTCACGATCGTACCCGTTAAGGAAGCCATGGAAAATTAACCAGAAATTAATACATCACCGCGATGGCATCATTTTGTTTATTCAGTTTTGAGTCTAGATCAGTATATAAAGATAAGATAAGTGGTTACTTGCTTAACATTTTCTTGCCTTTAAAACGTTTAAGCCATCAATACCAACGTCTAAACCAAAATGCCTTCTAAAAATTCGATTTACAAAGTTTTTTTAGTCACTTTCCTTTGCATATTTACAGGTAAATGTTCTTTTTTAACATTGCTTCTTTTTGTATAAATATTTGGGAATATTTCAGGTATAAAAGCGCAAAATAGGTGTTACACTTGCAACTCCTATTTGACTGGGAGTTCGTGTTTGGATCCTATGTCACATAATGTCATGTCAGCAGTGTGTCCTAGCGGTAATGTTTGCACTAAAATCTCCTATACTACAGGTAGGTTCGCCTTTGACCAAAAGTGTGATTTACTCATTATTTGTTTATTTTTCTATTAGGTCATACATTTGTTACGTCCCGCAGTTGTGATCCCAGCGGCAATACCTGCACCCGTATTGAGGACACCTTAAGATATTCGTATCCCGATTTAAATAATTTCAAATGTCAAACTTGTTCTACGAATTTGTGTAATTCAGGAACAAAACTTGGGATAAGTTTAAGTTTTGCTTTTGTCCTTTCACTGTTGCCAGTATTGTTGTGTCATTACTTATAGACGGTTTTTTTTAAGCGTTTCTCTGCTGCACTTGGGCTAATAAGATATGTTGTAGAATAGTCAGCGCCTCAAATGACGAGTAATGAGGCTCCAAAAAGGTTTATAATGTCACATTAAGATTAAATCAATCTGATCCTGAGAAAACGAGATAGTTGCAAGTAGCCGAATGCTTTTTTAATAAATCATATTCAGCAAATAATATAATATACATTAATAAGGATATAAAGTGTCATTTTTGCCCCAAATAAAGGTTTGTAGGCGACCTTACTGTAGTTATTTGAAGATCTAGGACAATGGGACATGAAAAACAAATAAAAAAGTGAGAAACTCGGAAGCAATATAACAAATCTTGCTCGTGCATGTAACAACTGAGAGAGACTTTTAAAGCTACCTGTAAAACTTCAATTTAAACTCAGTGAAATCTACAAGTAAGCTCCTTCATGAAATGTACAAGTGAGTTAATTCGTGAACTCACTCCTGCCTCGTTAGAGCCCTAACGAAGTGTCATGTACTACGCTTCAAAACTTGCACTCACAAATTTCAAACATAACCTCTGTATGTGACCCTCTGTCTGACCCATCTGTCCACATAACCTTTCAAATTCTTATCATGTACTCCAAATTGTAAACAATAAATCTGAGTACCTTGTAGATATCTCAATACCCTTTGTTGCATTTTCCAATGAATTTTTATTATTATTAAACTGACCGAGTAAGATATATCTTGTATGTAGCCAGGATTGATAAATAGGTACATAAGGCTACCAATTAACCTTTGATTTTGATACAAAGGATTGGGTATATCAGCAGCCAAAAGACTCTGCTGACAATCAAAATTTTCAAGTGATTATTTAGACCACCACAGTCTCTCTACCAAATATTGTCAGTACTTCTGTTTAATATATCTTTACTGATTCAAGTTCAAGTGAACAGAATAGTGCATTGTCAAGGTCAAGGCGGACATTGTCACGGTCTATTTATCAGGGCAGGACAATGTTGTTAGAGGCCCTTTTCACAATCCCCCGGTCCACCCATCCGTACTCCACCAGGGCCCTCATTCTCTCTATGTGGGGGAGTCCCTCTAATGAAGGAGGAGAGTATCCCGTCCCATTTGAGTCAGAAGTTCCTCTCAATGAAGAAAAGCGCCTACAACGGTCCCGCCCACTTATGCCACACTCCCAGAAAGTGGTATGATGACTCTTTCCCTGCCCCGCAGTGGATGCAGAGTGGACTATCAGGCATTCCTAGGAGGTGCATGTGCCTGTTTAGTGTGCAGTGTCCATTAAGCATTCCTATAAGGTCTCCCAAGCACCACCGGCTTCTCCCAAGAAGCCACAAAGCCTTGGATCTATCCGGGTTAGGGTAGATATCCCTGGTCACGCTCGTTCTCCTCGTTGCCATTATGTCCAGGAACCCACTCCAGGGTAGCCCTTTCTGTTTCTGACAGTGACTCTAGAGCATCCCTGCAGTGCTGAATGAGCTTTGAACGCACTCCGCTACTGCAGATGGCTCGCAGAGCCGCCTGACTGTCGGAGTAGATGTAGATGTCCTGCTCTACTCCCTGTCTGACTTATGTTCGTGTGGCCACCTCGAGTATTACAAACACCTGCGCATGGAAGATCGTCGTGTGGCTTACCAACGCGAACTACTCGCCCTCTATATGGCCTACTTTGTATATTCCGGCGTCTGACGACTGTGTATTAGCTATTATTGAGTATGGTCTGTATACTATACCTGATTATTTTCAGAAGGTTTCTTAAGCAGCTCTTCCTTGAATTCGTCCCTTGTTAGGATATCTATCCCAAAAGGTTGTTTCATGTGTGTGTGACCACTTCTCATAGCTGCATCTTTCCACTGGCCGCAGCAATTCATCCTCCTGCAGGACGCCATCGCCTCCCTCGTAATCTAGATTGGAAGCTCCGGCAGACCCAGTAAGGATTGTGTGCTGCTCTCGGTGTTGTTCTGAATGCACCCGTTATGGCTAGGCAGACTGTTCTCTGCAGTCTGGCCAACCTCAGCACACAGCATGCCCTGTCCACCACTGGTCACCAGTTCACGGCCCCATAGGCTCTGCAGCGCAGCGTAGAGCCAGTGCAGGACGTGGGGCTTTAGACCCCACTTGCGTGATTGCCTTGTCAGTGCTGGGCCATGCCAGTGCTTGCCATCAGAGCAATGAGCTAAATCCACTGCTTGCCTTTGCGTCCCAGCAATGGTTGATTCGACCATTAAACGTTCCGTGGTGTTTATACCACACATTTATTCGCAGTGTCGCTCAGTAGAAGGGCTGGGATAAAGGTAGCGAATGGTTGTTGCGTACATGATGTAAGGGATTATCATTTGAAACGTCACCTAGATGGTTGTAAAATATCAAAAGAAAAGGATGAAGGAAAAAAGTTTATTTACGTTAATTATGTCTTCCTTTTCTGTCGATAATCCGTAGCTTTCTAGATGACGTTTTCTAATGAAAACACCGTATGTAGTAGAACTCGCTTGCAGTCTGAATTCAGGACCGCAATTTCCTCTTTTCCAATAAAGTTGTTCTCGTGCTTGAAGATCAAAAGGATATCGTGACCTTCAAAGAGACCATGCCCTCCTACTGCTGACTTTTGTATTTGAAGTTTGTCCTTCCCATATCTGAACTTAACAACAACTTTGCTTTAGCCTTAGCGACAAGAATCGTGCCAGTTTCAGTCTCTTCGATCGTTTTCGACACATTCAGCACCAATACATTTTTGAGGGTAAAAGCCCAGTCATCATAATACTCATGATCAAAAAGTTTAGGCATACAACCAGACGCAACTCCTGTAATTTTGGAAAAATTCTATTTTAGTTCACTGTTTTACGTGCTGGAGCACTATGGACTCACAATGTAGATAATTGAGAATGGAAAGCTTGGGTTGTATCGCAGGTGTAGGACAAATAGCCAGTTCACTTTCTAGAAATCGCCAACGCTTCGACCTTAACTTTTAGGTCTTCCTCAAGGCTTTTTCAGTCAGTGAAGAACGTCACCAAAGCATATACAGACCGTCATGACAGTATATAAAACCAAAATTGTCGTGAAAATCCAGATGGTGCACATAAAAGCCAAGCAACAAACACACGGGCCAACGAAACAAAAGTGGCTATTTGTCCTACACCTGCGATCCAACACCTTTCTAGTTATTGATAGGACGCAAAGCGCAATATGATAATTGAGAATCTACGGTACTGAGACCCTAATAAACAACTGAAGAAGTGGGAACCGAGTAATAAAACGAATCTTGCGCTATGAACATAAAGATGGCCCACTCAAACAAGTTCAGGTTAAACTTCAGTTTGAAGATAAAAGATTTTGAGAGATAAACAATGTAATGTACGTCAAATCTGGAGATTCTAGTAAGGAACTTCTAGTAAGGTTTAAACTGTAGATGTAAAAGGAGTAAGGGTTTATTTTACAACTATCAGTAAAACTTCAGTTTGAAGTTAAAACACCAGTAATGACGTAGATAAACCGTCATCGTTATATCATGCGGTTTGAGTTAAAAAATTAATAAGGGGTTGTTAGATGACGCATTTGCCATGGCAGTCAAATTTAAACTTTTGGATATCATTTTTAAAACTTACCAGCCACAAGTAAAATCTGTTTTCTCCAAGCGTCTTTAAATTATCACTTTTTTGGCATAATATGTGAGGGCAAAAATAAATTTTCTTACTTTCATCCCGGCTGTTGGTAAAGTTTTTTCTGCCGCTCCTCGCCGGCTGGTAGAGCTTTTTCTTGCTGCTCGTCACCAGCGGGTAAAGTCTTTTCCTGTCGCCCGATTGATTTGACATTTTGACAGTGGCTGCTGTGACTTCAGCTGCAGTGGCGATAGACCGCTCTCTCGTCGGTTTACCTGCCGCTTCTCATACCATCTACAAGTATATACGTCAAAGGTTTGGAGACATCCAATATATCCATGTAATATACTCAGGGCGGTCATTTAGCCTTGAGATAGGCAAATATCTGCACATTATTAAATTTAGGAAAAGGTGTTTCAAATTACATTTTTAGGACGTCGAGGCGGAAATAAGATACCAGCAACGTTACAAATTTAAAAGAAGTCATCTAGGTTATTTCAAGGCCTTTCAAAGTCTTTCAAGGTCAAACTATTTTTATTGCTATCTTAGATAATAGATTAAAGTAAGCAACAGAGAAGTAAGTGTCACAAATGATGTCAACGCCAATTCCCAAGAAAAAGTAATCCCTATTTTTTATAGATCATTTAAAAATATCAAATTAAAAATAGAAAAACTATCTAACAATGTGTCAATTCTTATTTTAATAATAAACAATGAAAATGGTTTCCTCCAACTGCAACAAATTAACTAACCAATTCGGTTTATAAATGAGTCATGATATTCGATAAGAGTTTCCTTACAGACAGCTCAACAAGCATTTTCAGGTCGCTGTATCATACTTTGCGGTGCATAGTTGGTGCCACCTGATACACTGTTTCTTCAAGATAGCCCCACAAAAAAAGTCTAGAGGCGTCAAATCAGGCGACCTTGCATGCCATGCAATAAGGCTGCATCTTCAGAAGCATCAAGTTAAAGTTTCGAAGGAAATAACAAAAAAACTTTTTAGAGACAAAATAGAGACTCAAGATCTATTAAAATATGGAAAACAAATAAGGGATGTTCTATTTAAAATATTAAAAATTTTTGGATGCTGCACATTTTTTGGATAACCTTGTATTTGCAAATGTGTTTTTCAGAAATAAGTGCTTTTGTGCAGCAGTTGCAGCAGACAATAAGACCTAGTTTAGTAACCTTTGTAGTTTTTAAGATACATCTCCGAAAGTTAAATAAACCGCACCAATAGGTTAATTTGACATTTTATAAAAAAATGTCCTATAAAAGTTGGTTATTATTAAGGGGTGGTTTACATGCAGTATTAAAAACTTTACGTTTCTGTTTCAAAAAATCTAAGTTGACTTTGAAATAACCTTAATGACGTCAACTAAGTTGGTAGCATTGCTAGGATCTTATTTCCGCTTCGACGACGGACATTTTCCAGTTGAAACTTTTTTCCCTCAAATTAATGGTGCTTCAGATATTTGTCTATCTTAAGTTAAATGGGCTGCCCTGTAATTATATTTATGGTAGGATTGTGTAACTTTTGCTTACAACGGTGAATGCGATGTATAGCCCTAAAGGAAGCTACAAACGAAAATGTAAAATTTACAACCGAAGATATCTTTAGTACTTTTGGAACACAAAAGATGAATAGCATGGTGGATTACATAGAGCTTCATAAATGTTTGAGATTGATTAGAGGGTGGATTGATGGACTCCCATTGAGAAGGAATAATTGAACAAATGACAAAATTTGCGTGCTTACATCGCTGTACGCAAAGTTACGAATCCTACCATAAGTTTTGTGATACAAAGGTGTACCAGTTTTTGCATAAGGTTAGGTAAAAGAGCGCTTCTATCTACTCCTGAACTAACCTGATCGTAAAAATTGGGACACTTTGTATATTGAGAAGAAACAAACAAAAGCAACTACCTTAACGACAACCCCTACTTACATTGAGTCACACTGTTTGAAAGCTCAGTTTTTAAATATTGAATTTTAATTTTTATATTTTCTTTTGGCATATGTTGACTAAAATTTCTGAAAAAAGCTTAAACAATAACTAAAAGTTTGTTGTGTTATTTCCTCACCTTGTAACCGCACAAGACGGGCTTCTTAAATGCTAAAAAACGCGACAGAGTAAATCTAATTTAAAGTTCTGTAACAAATATGAAATAGAAAATAGGACAAAAATTTACAAGCTCAGAGAGCCAGAAGTAACATAATCGGCTTCTCGGAACAAAATCAAAGTTGGGAAAAGAAACCTTGGTGCTGAAATATGGGAAAAAAAACGAACACAACAAAACTAAATGAAAGTTTGGTAAAAGGAGGGAGGCGAAGGCCTATTTCCGGAGGAGGATGGATTGCTGCGCCTAGTGGAGCTAGGGAAGCGGTCACAAGGATATCGCCAGCCTCATCCAGAGGGACATCCCAATTGACCTGTCGCAGGAAGGGCGCCCTTGCCATCGGCTGAGACTAAAACAACCAATTGGGATAAACCTTTCAACAAGGGAAGAATTCACAGAAGAGCTACTTCAGCAACCTTCTGAGAATAATCAGGTATGTTATAGGGAGGGATCAAGAATGGCTGATTCACAGTCGTCAGGAGCAGGAATATCTATACAAAGCAGGCCATGAAGAGGGCGAGAGCTTTCCATTGGGAAGGCACCCGACGATTTTCCAGGCGGAGGTGTTTGCAATACTCGAAGTGGTCACACGACTAAAAGTCAAACAAGGTGCAGAACAGAACATCTTCATCTACTCCGACAGTCAGGCGGCCCTGCGACCCATCTGCAGGAACAGGACGAGTTCAAAGCTCGTTCAGGACTACAGGGACGCTCTAGAGTCACTGGGAGAAAGAAAAAGTGTAACTCTGGGATGGGTTCCCGGTCAAAGGGGCATTGAGGTAAACGAGCGCGCCGATGAATCGGCCTAGCGTGGTTTACAGACATGCTTTACTGGACCGGATCCCTGTCTAGGAGTAAGCAATAGTACAAGGAGAGTACAAGGACAAACTGGACACAGTCAGGAATATGTAGACAGACCAAGGGAATCTACCCTAACCCTACTCAGCTCTCTTAACTTGGGAGAAGTTGGCAGTGCCTGGAAAACCTTAGAGGAATCCTGACTGGCCACTGCAGACTAAACAGGCACATGCACCTTCTAGGAATGGTGGACAGTCCACACTGCACCCACTGTGGAGCAGGGGAAGAGTCGTCATACCACTTTCTAGAAGTGTGCTAGAGGTGGGCACAGGACACTTTTTTTCACACTTTCCGCAGAAAATAACTTTCTTTCAACTTTCAGGAGTCCCACCGTGTCACTGGGAGCCGCCTTCTTCCACCGAAAAGAACATCCGACTCTGAGATGGGATAGGATGGGATACTCTCCTTCATTAGAGGGACGGCTCGACTCGTGGATCAGGGAATGAAGGCCCAGGTGGAGTAGGGATGAGTGTATCGAGGGACTGTGAAAAAGGCCTTTATGGACTAGTCGCAAGACTTCGGCCTCCCCAATATCTACTACTTGATAAAATGAACTTAAGGCAATCATAAAAGAAAATAAAGTTAAGGACAAAAAACATTTAATTTACAAAAGATTAGGCGATCATTCGATAAATCAAAACAGTTTGTTTAATACATGGGAGGAAAAACCCTTATCCGCGACCATACTATAATAATCACATTATTCTTGGACATTTTCAAGATTAATGCTAATCTTAATTCCCTTGTGAATAATGAGTTGTCATGAAAACGAAACATGTAGGCAACTGGCAACTCAAAAAGTAAACTGCAATAAACATGAAATCAGTAGTTACCACTGGTTCATTCAAATAATTATCCTTCTATTAGGATGCATTGAGACAAATCTAGGTTACAGTGTCTCTTTTTCACTAAAAAGTGTACTTTTTACTCAAAAATACTTAAAATAGGCCATAAAATGAAGTAATTTACCGTCCACCCTCATAGCATTGAAATGAACCTGCACGGTCGATTAGACCGTCGTCTATCTGACGCATCAAATGCCGCGCCGTCGATTCCTCCTATCATATTTGAGAAAACCTGGAATCTTGGTCCTGGGTAAACTATAGTATTCTACTCGCATTTAATGAGCGTTTTTCTCACGGGAAACTTGCTCAAACGATACCCTCGAGTTAACGCCTCTGATTAAATGCATGTTGTATAATATACCATTAAATAGGTGACGAACCGAACTACATTCATTGATTATGGAAAAACTCTTCGCATAAAAATTTAAAAATGTGTTATTTTACTGAAGCCAATGGGAAAAACTCACCTAAAACATCTTCAAGATGGCAGCACTTTCAATTATAGTGGAAACCAATGCCATTTTGTTTTTCTTTTTCAAATAGAACCACCTAATTTTGTTTCCACTATTAGTTCAAAGGTATTTTGGCCAGATAAACCATGCAGTTCTAAGGTAAATGGTTTTAGAGAAAATTTTGCCTAAAAATAGTTTTTTACGACTGTTTAATAATATGCCTATGACTTAATAGCTTTAATAGATAATAGCACTTTATTACCTGCCCGCGAGTAATAATTTATTACTCACGGGTTAATTGAGTAATAACAATCTGCTAGTCTATTAATATTTTAAAAACGGGGTGTTCATTAGAAAACTTTATCTAACCAGCTATGATTTTTTTGACAGAAAGAGGGAAAGTGATAAAAGTACGTCGTAACTTGACTCGCGATTAAAACAGATTTGTCATTACCACTGTCCAATCAGTTTTCAGTGCTTCAACGTTCTTATTATTAAACTTTTCCCGTTTTCCACATTTTTGTTGTAGTTTTCTAGTTTTACCAAAAAAAAAGGAGTATTTTTGTGTTTGGACAACATGGCTTTCGCCTTAGAACATAACATCTTTATGCTGAAGAGCTACTATCGAACTGGAATCAAAGTAGATGGCGAATAGGTTTATTCCATTCGAAACTGCATGGAGGATTTCCAGGCCGAATTTCCAAACTTTGCTGTGGTCTATAAGCAATTCAAGAGAACTTTGGAGCATGTTCTAAAATTGTTTACAGAAACAGGGAGTTTAAAAGAAGACCAGGCAGTGGATCTCACAAGAAACGTACCGATGAGGTGGTTGCAGAGGCACAAGAAATAAAGCAAAATGCACCTGGTACTTCTGTACGACTGTTACACCATCAAATAGGCCCTTTTGTAGGTGGCACCCATGCAATTTTGCATAAAGATCTGCAAGTGTACCCATATCTCTTCACAGTAGTGCAAGAATTGCATGAAGCTGACATTCCCTAAAGACTGCAATTTTGCAAATGGTATTGGTACCGTGAGCGCCGATTGTGGAGGCGGAGCGACATTGGAGGTTGGACCTTTGCGGCTCGAGGCCTATCCGGGCGCTGCGGCGTTGTGAGCTTGGGGACTGTAACGAGTGATTTATTCCTCTATTTATTTAGAACGCAGTTACTTACGACTTTTTTTGTGTGTCTTTTATCAATTATTTTTCTTATAAGAATGTTCTAGGCTTTTCTGTATTTTTAGGATCTTGTCTAAAAGGCGAATAGTGCCGCCGAAAGGAGTAGTCTTTTATAATCAACCTATAGGTAAGCTAAAGTACCAAACGATAATAGAAGGCTATAAAGTGTTAAGTAGTGAGTTATTTAGTAGTCGAGTTGTACTTGTGCGTATTTGTGGGATAAAGAAATAGTGTTTTCGTGTTAAATCGCTACACTGGAATTATTGAACCCTGAGTTCGCAACAGTATTTTGATATGGATAATAACAGAACATTTCCCAAAAATCCATATTTAGTGATGAGGCATGGTTTGAGTTAAGTGATTATGTGAACTCGCAAAACATGAGATCTTGGAGGAGTGAAAACCCCCATCAAATAATTGAGAAAAAACTACACCCTGAAACAATTGGAGTTTGGGCAGGAACCACAGCTCGCGGACTGATTGGTCCAATTATCTTTGAAGGTGGCAGATCACTATAGGACACTTCAAGTATCATACATCATTTTATTTATTTATTTTTGTAGGCACATTAACTGCAGAAAGATATCGAACGAAAATTTTAGAACCATTTATCCAGCAATTGCATGATGATAAGTTTACGGAGTTATAACAGTAGATCAAAAATTTTATTGTAATAGTCAGTTTGGTTCATAAAAATAGTTTTGTTAGATTTTTTGGGTTTCAGGACAATTAACTGCGGGTTCTTTTTGAGATATTGTTGAGTTTCGTTAATGTTTTTTTTTTACAAAATTATGTCTTTCTTTTAATTCGAATGTTGACTGATTTGTGTGCGACTATTGCAGGCATGTCGGATATTGTAGTTTCTCTTGGTAAGATATGGTAATGACTGATTGGATTTTTGGAAAATTATCAAAGGCCTTTGGAATTTTTCATTGGTAGAACACAATTAGGGCCTAAATTAATTGTTTGGGAGTCGTTAGTTTTTTGTCCAGGTTGCTGAGATATCACTGCTTTCCCTTTTCTCTATTTTAGACAGCATTTGGCTTATTTTTTTATGTTAAAGGGTAATTTTTCGTATATATTATATCTTATTTCATCTTCAGCTCTAAAGCTGTTAAACATGTGCAGTCGTAGAACTTTGTTTTTATTATGAGATTTATGCCTTATCGATTTTTAATTAATTAATTTAACAGTTTGGTAGTGTCCGTTATGAGGACACTTTTATGTACAAATTTGTGTAAGATGTGTTTTTTTTAAAAGGTTTAGAAAAAGTTTTACAATTACGGTTATACGCTTTCCGATTCCTTACATACTTAGGTATTTTGTTTCCCGATGGGGCAAATTAGAAACTTGACAATTTTTTTTATCCACTTTATTGTGGAATATCCACTACCACCTTGAGAATTGGAATGAGAATTGCTTCGCTGGAAATAACGTGCTTCCAAGCACTTAACAAGATGTTTGATTGTGCGTAAGTCTATCTTGACTTATCTTTTTGATAATCTTATTTACCCTTAAAAATGAGAAGTGGATCAGAAAATATATATCATTGTCTCTATTCTAATAAACTTCATTATCGAAAATCCCACCTCCAAGCATAATTACTGTGTATAAAAACCAAAATCTTCTGATCATTTTCCTATCGCAATACAAATTGTAGGTACAATAGTCGGTGTGCAACATTACCTAGTAGAAAAAATGGTGACCAAGGACATTATGATTCCGTTGGTTCTGATGATGTTTTGTGGCCTATCAGGTATACACTTACACTATTCTATAGTGTAATTATTGTAGAATTATGTATAATACCTACATCTTAATAAAATTGTTTGTATTAATTAAATAATGACATTTTAGTTGCAAAATCAGACATTAGGTGTTACAGCTGCAATTCCTATAGAGACGGACGCAATGGTCAGAAATGCCTGGACCCCATGTCTCCAAACGTTAGCTCTATATCTTGTGCTAAAGGTTTTTTGTGTAGTAAGGTGTCATACACAACAGGTAAGTATAAAAATATAAAAGGCTGCAAAATAAATAATTAAATTAACTTTTAGGACATACGTTTGTTGTTTCCCGTTCATGCGATATCAGCAGCAGCGATACCTGCAAACAAATAGAAAATACGATGAAATCATATTACAGTGACTTATCCAATTTCAAATGTGACACTTGTTCAAAAGACTTGTGCAATTCTGGCTCAAAATTCGGAATATCTTTAATGTTTGCATTTGTTTTATCTATTTTTACCGTCTTGTATTCTTCATAGTCGCAATATAAGTAGCTATTTAAAAAACATAGGTACTTATCTTATAAGTATGTATGTACCGAGATGTTCCATCGAACATAAAATCCTATTATTTACTATACTTTTATACTACTTTGGAAATATATAATGTTTTATGGAAAAGTCATATCCAGGTTAAAGTATTTCTTTACATTTTATTACCCTGTGTATTTTCAAACCCTTTAAAGGCATGTCACTTAAAAAATTTACATATTGTTGCGAATTAGGATTCGATAATTCCAGTGTAACGATTTAATACGAAAACACTATTTATTTATTCCACAAATACACTCGACTACTAAATAACTCAGTACTTAACACTTTATAGCCTTCTATTATCGCTTCGTAACTTTAGCTTACTTATAGCTCGATTAAAATACGACTATCCTGCTCGGGCGCTCTATGCGCCTTTTATATACAATCCTAAAATTACAGAAAAACCTAGAAAGTTCTTTATAAGAATTCTTGAATAATCTCAAATAAAAATAAAAGGTTGTAAACAACTGCCTTCTAGATTAAGCCAGACGAGCAATAAATCACTCGTGTCAGCCATGACGCAGCGCGGATAGGTCGCGAAGCTCCACCAACCAACACGCTCCCATGCGTTGCCCCGCCTCCCATGCGGCGTTGCTGCGATCGTAACATTGCCCTCCTCCTAAGTCTGTTCGTCCCGAACAGATAGAGTTCCATGGTATCGTGCTAATCGATCCAAATGAACGACCTTCATCTTTGACCTAGGGGTCCGCTGGATCCTATACACCACATCATTAATCTTCTTTATAATTGTATAAGGTCCTTCCCAATTTTGGCTAAGTTTGGGCGAGTTCCCCACCTTTCGCCTCGGATTGTATAGCCACACCAAATCACCATCCTGGAAGCCGCGGGAGTTAGCTAGTAAGTCATATCTTGCTTTGGCTCGATCACTGGATATCCGCAGTTTATTCCTGACTTGCTCATGAACATTGTTCAGCCTCTCCTTAAGCTCCTCCACAAAATTCTCAGAGCTGAGCGACTCTTTTTCTGGTGTTCCATACATCAAATCCGCAGGAAGCCTCATTTCCCTCCCGAACATCACTTTCGCCGGAGTATAACCAGTGGCTTCATGCGTAGAGCCTCGATATGCCATCAACATGAGAGGTAGATGTTGGTCCCAATCACGCTGATGATCTGCCACCATTTTAGACAGGTAATGTTCCATGGTCCGATTAAATCTCTCTACCATCCCATCCGACTGTGGATGCAAAGGAGTTGTCCTGGTCTTGCGAATTCCGAGAAGTTCCATGACCTTCTGGAAAACAGCCGATTCAAAATTTCGGCCCTGATCAGAATGAAGTTCCAGAGGGACTCCAAATCTGCAGAACATTTCATTTACTAGCACCGTTGCCACAGTCGTTGCTTCTTGATTAGGCAGGGCGTATGCTTCAGGCCATTTAGTGAAGTAATCCATGGCGACCAAGATGTATTTATTGCCCGACTCAGTCTGAGGAAACGGTCCCGCGACATCAATTGCTACCCTCTCGAATGGAGCACCTACAGTGTACTGCACCATTCGGCCGCGTGATCTTGTTCGAGGTCCTTTTGTGGCACAACAAACTTCGCACTTGCGGCACCAAGATTCGACGTCTTCATGATAATTCACCCAGTAGAACCGCTCTTTAATTTTGGCCAAGGTTTTATTGACCCCAAAATGACCTCCACTGGTTCCGTCGTGCATTTCCTGTAGTACGTCCGATTTTCTGCTTCCAGGAACAACCAACTGACTGACTACGGTCTTGCCATCCGGACTCTCCCACGCTCTCTTCAGTAATCCATTTTCTATTTTAAGAGAGTGCCACTGGGCCCATAGCGCCTTCAGGTTTGGACTTTTACCAGCAATTTCTTGCCATTCTGGTCTCTTGTCGTCAGTCTTTGCAGAGAGGATGAGTCCAATATCTGGATCATTCATTTGTTCTTCTCGAAGGGTCTGTGTGGTCCAGCCATCGTTTATTTCTACCGACGTTCTCCTTACCAAAGGAAGTCCCTCACGCTGCTCAGTTCTTTGACAATGCCGACAATCTTCTTTACAAGGCCGTCTAGACAATGCATCGGCATTTCCGTGAGACCTTCCTGGTCGATGTTCAATTTGGAAATCGTACTGCTGCAGGCGCTCTATCCATCTGGCTATTTGACCTTCAGAGTTCTTCATCTGTAATAACCATTTCAAGGCTCCATGGTCAGTCCTAATTAGGAACCTTTTTCCATATAAGTAGCGATGGAAATGTTCGACTGCTTTAACGATGGCCAACAGCTCCTTTCTAGTGACGCAATAGTTTCTTTCTGGCTTATTTAAAGTCTTACTGTAGTATTCAATGACCTTCTCTTGCCCGTTTTGTCTTTGAGAGAGTACTGCACCTAGACCACAGTTACTTGCATCCGTGTCCAAAATAAAGAGTCCGTCCTTTATAGGGTAAGCCAAGATCGGACTAGAACAGAGGGCAGCTTTAAGCCTTGCAAACGCCTGACTGCATTCGTGGTTCCACAAGAACGGTGTTTTCTTTTCCGTTAATTTGTGCAGCGGTTTTGCGATGTCGGCAAATCCCTCTACAAATCTCCTGTAGTAAGTACATAGTCCCAAAAAGCTCCTTACTTCGTGTTTGTCTCGGGGAACTGGCCAATCTTTAATGGCAGATATTTTACTATGGCTAGTTTTAATGCCTTGTTCTGAGATAGTATGCCCCAAGTACTCGACTTGCTTCTGGAACAGGCTGCATTTCTTGTAGTTTAACTTCAGGTGAGCATTCCGTAACTTGTTGAAGATTTCTCTTAAATTCTTCAAGTGCTCGTCGAAATCACGTCCCATGACAATTATGTCATCTAAGTATACCAGGCAAGTTTTCCAAGTCAGCCCCCTCAAGACAAGTTCCATTAGTCGCTCGAAAGTTGATGGAGCATTGCACAATCCAAAAGGCATAACAGTGAATTGGTATAGTCCAGAACCAGTAGAAAATGCAGTCTTTTCTTTGTCTTCGGGAGCAATCTTTACTTGCCAGTACCCACTTTTTAAATCTAGAGTGGAAAACCACTTTGATCCCGATAAAGTTGCTAAGGTGTCGTCTATACGTGGCAATGGGTAGCTGTCTTTCTTGGTTACATCATTAAGTTTCCTGTAGTCAACACAGAACCGCGTTGAACCATCTTTCTTCTTAACAAGAACCACAGGCGACGACCATGGACTAGATGATTCTTCTATGACGCCCTCCTTTAACATTTCATTCAGCAAACTGTTAACTTCCTGTTGTTTAGCCAGAGGGACCCTTCGTGGATGTTGTCGTATTGGCTGGGCATCTCCTGTGTTGATCTTATGGACAACTAAATCGGTTTGACTGTCGTTGCTCTTGAAGTTAAACATATCAGATTCATCCATGGCAAATTTTATAGCAGACTGAAGTTGTTCCTTTGACAGGTGACTCCACTGTCGCTTAAAAGCATCAATAACTTCTGGGGAAGCTTGGTTAGAAGATGTAATTTTGGATGTCTCTGCTTCGACACAATTGCATACCCATTGTACAGGCTCATAATTGGCAAGAACTGTTCCTTCTTTTAGCTTGATGGTCCTTTCTCCAATATTGGCAACTCGTACTGGCATAGTCTTCTTCGTGTCGGTCAAAGTTCGGGCTACCATGATTTCAGTCGTCAAATCCAGGTTAGGTTCTATAAGTCCTATGGACCACCCAGGATCATTTTCAGAAGTCACTGTGATAATTTGTTCTGAATTTGGAGGAATTTTCACATCTTCCACCACCAGTAGACGGACACTAGTTTCCACATTTCCATTGGTTAATGCAAACTCCTCATCTCCAAACGTGAGAATATTCTGTTTGTGATCATAGGAGAATCCATGTTTCCTGATGAGATCCATTCCCAAAATAAACTCGTCTTTGATCCTGGCAACCAACACTTTATGCCGAACTTCAAGTCTTTCTCCAATAATGATGGTGACATCGGCTTCTCCGTCTTTAGGGCAAGATTCTCCAGTGACTGATTTTAACATAATAGGGTTGGGCAATGGTTGTATGGTATATCCGAAAAGTTTATCTGGCCTTACAATGGTCACATCTGCTCCTGTATCGATGGTAATCTGGATCTTCTGTCCTTTAATGCGTCCGGCCACTGTGAGACTTTTTCCACCCAAATTATTGACTTTAAAGATCCTGGGGGTCTTAACGGGCCCGGTCAATTGCCCCCTTGCATTGACCGGAATTAGTTTTCCTGGGAC
>CATOSE010000069.1:0-21825 GCA_951812265.1 Taphrorychus bicolor | reverse complement strand
CGTCACCGCCTTTCTCGGTTGGCCCCCGAGGAGCAAGACTTCATGATGGCCTAGGCAACCAATGCTCTGATGGAGTTGCGGCGAGTATGGCTGAGGTCATGACCTTCGACGATAAGCATGCTTCTACGTTCAAGGACTTTGACTCGTGAGGAAAGCCGCCTGGAGCTGCTCGAGCTCGGAGTTGCTGTGCAGGTGCCCGCTTTACAGGTCAAACGCCTAAGCACGTCGACGACACCGAACACCGGCGCCTTCGGGCCGTCGAGCGGGATGGCTCTGAGAGCGATGCCGCGATCGCCACAGTCCTCACTGCTGCAAACCATGAAGCGTGGGAGACGGCTGTTTCAGTCTTGGATGAGAAGGAGCGCGCGGAGGGGAAGGTAGCTGCAACGCGTGCATCCGAGTCGCTGAGGGTGGATAGTGGATAGTGGGCTACTCGATCGAGAGCTAGCGCACATCCATCAACATGACGCTCGTGAAGTGGAGGAGTCGGCAAGGCGCAACGAGGTCGCTAAGAACGCCAAGACCAATAAGATCCGCCGCAAACAGATACGTGAGCGCAAGCGTGATGCTTATGTGTCGGTAGCAGCTGGCAGGGCGAGTGGAAGTAGTGTTGAGAAGACGATGACCCAACCCTCTGAGGTTGATCCCATGGAGGAAGCCGAGAGTCTCTTTAATATCTCGATGGTAAGGGTCGGAGTGCAATTGGGCCCCCGCCGTCACCGCCTTCTCTTCGGCCATCAGCGGCCATGAGGCACACCCCGTGCCGAGAGCACCGGTCCATCCTTTCTACGGTGGGCCCACCCCCCCGGCGGAGCCCTCCCACATGTCCCGCCGAACGCCAGATGTCCAGCACCTGCCGCTCCGACCCACCCCGCGGCAAGCACCCTGCCTCCTCCCAGGACTTACGCTCCCTCTTCGACGTGGAGCGAGAGCTAGGACCACGGCAGGGGCAGCCCGTCTGGAGATTCCGCTTCGCACCCGTCCTCGCGGCATCGCGACACGGCCCGCAGCTTCGCCGAGGTCACGCTGGCCATACGGTCTCTGGACGGAGGTCGCCCAACCCCGGCGGCTGGGGGTGGCTTCATCGGCGTGGGCGAGCCGGAAGCATGGCAAGGAGTATGCGGTACCCCATGTAGGACTCTTCGACCCGGGCGTGGGCTGTGACCAGTGGAGGGGATCACAGTTAAGGGCGGCTAGGGAGGGTGCCCGTTCCCTACGCGGGAGGCAACGACCCAGAGATCCACCTTAGTGGTCCACCTGGAGAAGCTGGACCACGCAATATACCCGTCCGGGGGGTGAGTCCGCCAGGGTGTCGCACACCCCGTCAGCACGCGAAAAGGCAATGCTCGGGCGCGCTCAGCGCGTCTCCAGGAGGCACGCTGGCTAGCACTCCGCCCGCTGGCCCGTACCGCGGCCCGCACGCGCGCGCATCGGCAATCCGTCAGCGGGTAGCCGAGGCCGTGCGCGCCGGCCTCATCCTGCACGACCAAGGCAAGTCGGTCGCATGCGAGAACTCGCCCGATTGCCGCAGCAGCAGCGACCCGTGCTTCCCTACGCTTCGGGGCCGCTCGCGCGACCTCATCCCCAATGACGACGCGGAGCGTGCCGCGCCGGCCCGCGACGGCCTATACGTGGCACCTTAGCCATCGAGCCTGGAACAAGGTTATGCACGCTCTCCATGGCAACGGTACCCCGATCGCCCTGGCCATGCGCCTCACGAACCCGCATTGCGGAGACGCCGGCAATGCTAGTGGGGTCTACCTCCTGGCGCAACCCAACCGCGCCGGAGGTCGACTAGAACTGCCTAGGGTAGACGCAACACACCCGATCTTCTGTGGGAGCTACTCATAACTCATATAGTCACTCCCCGCTGGAGTTGTCGACACCATATGCAGTGCGGCGGACTCACCCGTGACGTCATCCATGTTTAGAGTACGAGGCGCAGAGGGAACTCTCCCCGCGCCGGAATGGGTGCCGACTACAATGGCCGATAGCCTGCATGAATCGGACTGCAGCGACTCGGTCCTACTCGTATGGTACGAGACGACCGAGCCGCAGCGTGCCAGCTTCAGAGAGCACGATGGACTCCACGCCGTCGAGCTCGACAGAAGTGACTACCTCCTCGAAATCAACGCCCTGTCCGTCTCCACGCTCGACCCACCACTGCCCCAATTCAATGCAGTTGATGACGTAGCCGCACTGGCCCGCGTCCTCCGACGCCTCGACGGCAGTCGGCAAGCCCTACGATCCATCCGTACCGCGCGCCACACCCCCACAGTTGCGATGCTGCCAGCCCTGGACCTGGGTTTCTCCGCCGCGGCGCTAGACTCTGTTGAGGCCGTCTAGCGAGCCGCGAAGTCAGAGTTTCCTCCTCGAGTTATCCATGCTCGACAAGATACTCGACATCCTGCACGCTCTCCGCCTCGCAGCACCCCTTGACCTCCGTTTCGCCCTCTACGGCTACCTCACCGCCTATACCAGGGTGAGCCAGCATGCGGAAAGCACCCACGAGTGGCCCAAGCTTTCGCGGCCTGTAAGCTCACGAGTACCACGCTACGCAGCCAGAACTGTAGCTTTGGCGCCCGCCGCATTCGAACAGGGGCCGTGGACGAGGGACCTATCCTCCCCCGCTACGTCCTACAGCAGTAAACGGCTCCCGTACAATCCGCGCCACACTGCGGCGACACACCCGACGAGGCCGACGACGCGCACGGCCTCGCTGACACTGGAGCTTTCCTCTTTCTCGGAGCACCACATCAGGAAGTCCTAGCACTATCCGAGGATTGGACCGCAGACGCTTTCGCGGGTCACCACCTCGAACGGTCGACCATGACGAAAGTCCGCGACCTCCTCCAATTCACCAATTACTGCCTAAGGGTCTCCATGCGGCCGACTGGTCGCCGTCCACGAGATCACAACAGCCGCCCAACCCCTCCAAGACCTGCTTATTCCCGGGCTCGACCCGGACCGACCTCACCTATTGCAACCAGCCTCGCCCAAGCGAACCGACAACCCCCCATCCTCACCCCGGTCCGCCCAGAGCAGCCCACCTTTTCGGCTCACCCAGCCCATGGCAAGAATGGCGACAAGTGGAGGTGGATCTCAATGATTCCGCCACCCACGTCTTGCATTCTCAAGCTACAGACGCGACCACAGCGATCGACGCCGGTACGCAGAAGTGGCTCTACGAATCCCTCACCCGCTTCCGAGCGGCCAATCCCCACTCCCCCTAAACCAGGCTGGCCCTCCCACGGCAACAGGAGTAGTCAGGGGTTGCCCCTCGTTGCCCGAGCTCCTTTAAGAGCCTCGAGCAAACTTAAAAAGATGCACCGGCGCGAGGGAGAAAGGAATCCACCACTGAGTTCAACGAGAGATTCCTGGAATGGCTGGGTCACGTCCAGAGGTATGTAGACGAGCACGAGCCGCAGCTGGATGACCCGCGCTTTTACTCATTCCTGATCGCAAAGTACCTAGAGCTGCTCGTTAACGACCGAAAAGGGGAACAGAGCGGGTCTAGCCCATTCGCCAAGAAGCTGCGCAGCCAAGGGTGGCTCACAAACGCGCACGTCAAGTTCAGGACCTATCAGGCCGACCCGACTCGCCAGTCCCCTCCCATCCTGCTACGACCCTGAGGAGATGCATCGTGCGTGCGCGAAGCCTGTTTCAAACGCGTTCTCCAAGAGGTCCGCGCCAGAATGGATTTCGCGAAGGTCATCGAGATTATAACTCTCGCGCCCGGCGACCTCTGGGAGGCGTACTTGCCGCGGGGCCGAGCCGACGACACAGTGGTATCTTTCCTCCATCGCGCCATGGTTGCGCTCGACCGGCCGACTCTCCTGCTCGACCCGGGCCTTAAAGCGTCCGACCATTCCGGCGTATTGGGGGCCTACCTCCCCGAGCTGATGTTCATCACTGGCCGTGGCTCTCCCCGAGCGACAGGGTGGTCCTTTTCTCCCAGATGGCCACCATGCCGCAATTTGTAGATCGTCGGTTGCCAACCACCGGCAGCTGCGACTTCAAAACGTACTTCCAGGGTATCGTCACGGTGGACGAGATCAGGGAAGTCGTCACGCAGATCCGCGCAATCTTGGAGGGCCAAAGAGCCGTATCGCACGTCACACTTTCGCTCCACATGATTGAGGCAAGCTGGTGTCCCGGTGCAGCAATGGAGGACGCTGACGATAGCCTTCCTCGCCCCGCCACGCTGGTGGCTGCCTTGGGAACTGCCGCGCCAACGACGAGCGCCATCCCGCGCCCGACCGCCGCTTCCCCTTCGCCCGCGCCGCACGAGACCCTCTTCGAGCTACTGCGCTAACAGGACGCCACCATGGCCAATGTCCTTCGTGAACTAGAGAAGTCCAACGCCCGTACCCGTATAGGCGAAGAAGTTCGTAACGGGGCCACGCGCCAAAACCTGCGTAACGCCCAATTCACCTGCGAGGCCTCGACCGAACCTGCTAGCGCGTCGGAGCAGGACGACTTGCTGGCCTATACGCCCGCCGCACCAAACCGCAATGAGTTCCGCGGGCCGCCCCGCAACGGGAGCCCGACCCCGCCCGGATTCAGGCCCCGCCGGTCGATAGAAGAGTACTCCCCCAACCGCTTTGACGAGCTCCCCGCTGAGCTCGTGGAAAAGCTGCAGCAGTGCGGCCTCAAGCCCACCGACGTTGATGACCCCTACTCCGGATACATGCGGAAAGGGGGGCCCTGCGTCATGTGCGGAGAGGCACACAGTACCGCCTGGTGCCCACATGCTTTCATTTGTGGCAGCCGTTTCAACAGCAGCCGGCCGGCGCAAGAAAAGGCGGACTACCAGGCATTGCGCCGGTCGAGAATCACCTTCCCAGGGCAGGGGCTCCAAGCCATGGTTCACGCCGGGGAGGAAGACGAGTACGACGAGCGCAGCCGGCTTTTGGAAGAGGAAGAGGAAGCGACGGCACCTCCTCAACCGTACTCGCCCCAGGGCTCTAAATAGGGGTCAACGGGCGACAGAGAGCCCCCCCAGGCCCTCGCCGTTGCCGACACGGCCCCCGACGCTTTCCCAGGAAACACGAGCGCCGCATTCGCGATGGCAGTCGCCCCCACCGACGCACCATCGCCCCCACCTCCCACAGCACCGATTCCTACCGCTCCTCGCACCCCACGACGAGTAGCGTTCGCGACCGACGACGCGGAGGACGCTGGTCTCGTTCCCCCGCGCCCTCGACTCCAACAACCCAACGCGCTTCTACCTCCCTCCTTTGGGACGAGAGTGCGCACGACTTTCCCACCCGATGACGCCCTACAACTCGCTGACAACTGCTTTATTGCCGGCGACGACACCTGGGGCCAGTCAGAAGGTGCGACCGATAGCGACATCCCTCTAGCCCATGCCGACGCGCCCTCCGCGATCGAATCGTCGCTAAGGACCATCGTAGGCGACGTACGAGCCCTCCTAGCCAACACGGTGACCGGGCGACGACTAGCCCAAGCCATGTTCCACCTCCTTCACGTACTCAGACAAGATAGCCTCGATGCAAAGGCGGAGGGCAGGCCCACCCGCCGCACGCGACCTCTACCGCCATCGCCTGATACGAGCGATACCAGTATCGACGACGACACTGGCAGCTCAGATCACGACGCGCCGGGAGCCGCCCACCCCGCGAGGGTCCCGCCCCAGCCGAGAGCCACCTCAACATCGCGAATACCAAGGGCGTCCTCTGCGCAGTCTCTCTCCCGACTACTCGACTATCACCTCGACCACCCGCGTGGCTACGCCACGCCTCGCCCCATGGATCTCATGGACCACCCAAAAGGCACCTGGCGCGGAGACTTGGTCAGGGACAGGAATGACCACTTGGGGGGACACACCCGCAAGTGCCTCACCGTCGCCTGTGGCACCGAGGTGTCCGAGAATATATATCTCGCATCCAGCATCAAGGGATGCATGCGAGCGCGCATGAAAGTAACCGGCCCAGTCCACACCGCGTCAAGTATCGAAATCTTGGCGGTGGTGGACTCTGGTGCCGCGTGGACTGCCCTCCACGTCAACGAAGCGACCAGAATGGGCATCACGGAGTTCAGCGACACCCGCATGAAATTTTACGGTGTCACCGGAGCGTCACTACACGTCCTTGGCTCCTGTGAACTCACGATCACCATGGGCGACGTGCATTTCAAGACGCTCGCGTTCGTTTTCAACGACCTAGCGGCCCCCATGCTGCTAGGGACTAACACGCTGGTATCGCGCGGCATCGTCATCGATGCATGTAACATGCACATGTACCACGGACAGCCCTTCCAGAACCTACCCGCCGACCCCATACCCCTCACGGGTGACCAGCCTATATCAACAACTACCTCATCTGCTCGCTGGAAACCCGAGGCCCACCCAGTCGCCTTCTTCACCAGCGGACGAAACCTTCTATGCCTTGACGAGGCGAGCAACGCGGTTTACTCCCTCACCACATACAAGGCACCAAAGCGATCTACGCCGCAACATGCTCGTCCCCACCCCCCGTCTCGCCACTCTCTTCGGGAGGAGGGTGGGGAGGACACGGACACAATCATCATTGAAAGACCGTCCGCTGTCCTGGGAAGGGGTAGTCGGACGGACCCACGGCCGCTCCTGGGAAGGGGTAGTCCGCACGAGAGTGCAACGCAGAAAGCCAGAGCCAGACGCGACATTCTCCAATCGGTGGATTTCCTGCCCCCGCACTCTAACTCGGACTCCCTAACGACGGGGACTTGTGCCAAGAGTATCGCCATTGCACCTGGAGATACGGAAGCGATTTTATTTCAATTCGATAAGGACCTCCCTGGGCCCAATATGTCGCTCGGGATCGTACGCACACCGGAATTTGCAGTGACATTCACGGAATTTCACCTAGTCGAAGGCGACGCTGACGACCTACGCTACTCCACTGCCGCCCCGATAGCGGTCCACGAGTCCAGGACTCGCTATGGATTCTATAAGGTATCCAACTTCTCTGATAGCGAGGTGATTGTAATGAAAGGTACACCTATGGTCGAGGTGAGCCATTGGGATGACCCGGACTCCGAAGGCTTGCTGCTCACGTACGGCACCACGCTGATACCGTGAAAGCGAGTGATGCGTCCTCTACTGACACGCGCGACACTCATCCGGTAGACAGAGACGAGGGCGCGAGCGGTGCGAGTACTACATCGACTATTCCGAGATCAGCGAGCCAAACACTCGCGGACGAACCCGGCGGCGCCGCGGGTAACCCTGAGCCCGCCGACGAAGTACCGAAGCACCACGTAACCGAGCGATCCCCCGAAGTGAACTTGGCCGGTTTCGAAGGACTAGACTCCGCTTACATCCGACTATACACTGACAACCTAACCCACCGACAGCGCCCCTTCTCTAGAGGGGGAGCAGTTGACGTGGGGGAAGATGGCCGACGTATCGCTGATCTAAAGATCATAAAGAGTAACCTAGAGTCCCTTGGGCTGCCGCTGGACGACTGCTACGACACCGGGATGCGAGAGCCGAAGCGACTCTCCCTCGAGGAAGGAACCCTCGATCCAATTGTACAGGCTGCAGCCGAAGAGGACCAGGTGTGGACGAGGAAAGCCAAGGTGCCAGACCCAGCCACGCATCCGCTAGGCGTCCTGCGATCTCCCACCGAGTCTGCCCCCATCCAACAGAAGCCTTACCCCATCCTGTACAAGTATGTGGAAGTGGTAAGGCAGGAGATCGACGGCTTGCTGAGGGCCAACCTGACTGAGCCAGGTGCTGGAGATTGGTGCTCACCCGTCCTTTGTATCATCAAGAAGGATTCAACGGCCGACACGATCAAGCTGAAACTGGCGGTCGACTACCGCAAGTTGAACGCCGCCACTCAGATTGATGCTGGATTGCTAGGGGACATGGCCGACGAACTCCAAATGTTTCACGGGCGACCCTACGCATCCTTGTGTGACGCCGCGGGAGGATTCTACCAGTTCGTCATCGCCCCCGAGGACCGCCCAAAGAGAGGGCCCATCCTGCCTATGGACTGTGGTGGCACAATCTTCCAATGGAAAGTGGCCCCCTACGGCATCACCAACATGCCTGCAGTCTACAGCAGGGCTATGATGCACGTGCTTCGCGTTCTCCAAGACGTACCTCTAGGGTACGTCGAACGCCCCGAGGATGGCAGCGCCGACCCGAACCAGAACTTAGGAACTGGCTCGGTGAACACCTGGGTGGATGCTATCACTATCGCAACCGGGGGAGGCACTCCGGGTACGGGAGTGCTCAGTCATTGCGAGATGCTGAAGATAGTCTTCGGCAAACTAGTAGCTGCGGGTTTCACCCTGAAGCCCTTCAAGCCACACCTACTGCATCGGTTCTTAGAGGTGCTGGGCTCCCGGGTCACGCCGGAAGGCATCAAGCCGCATGAGGCCAAAGTGGCGGCTCTACGCAACATGCCGAACCGTCTCTCGGGCCCCAAGGAAGTGCTGCGCTTCATGGGAATGATGAACTTCAACCGACGTTTCATCTTAATGCTTAGCGACGTGGCAGCCCGGTTGTATGCCCTTCTCAAGCAAGATGACCCGAGACCCTGGCACGAGCGGTGGACCCAGGAGTGCGACACGACCTATCGTACTCTCAAGCAGGCGCTGGTCGAGAACTGCATGAATTTTCACCCGGACCTCGCAGACCCATCCGCTGAGTTTGTCATCATGACCGATGCCTCGGGCGTAGCAGCAGGAGGTGTTCTTATGCAGTGACAACGTAAGCCACAGTATGACGATGAGCCCCCGCTGCCCTCCTTCACCCAGGACTCCAGCGCCTCGTTCTTACAGCAGCACGCTCGCCGCCGGTCGGCTGGGTATTCACTCAAGACGTTGGGATACTTTTCCAAGTCCTTTGATACTACAGCATGGCGGTGGGGAAGCTTTGACAAGGAGGCATCGGCTGTCCTTCTAGCCTGTCAGACCTGGCACCGCCTCATCACCGGCAGGTCGACGACTCTGTATACTGATAACACCGTGGCTGCTAGCATCCTCACCAACTACAACCACCCTCGGCCTCCGAAGCTGCAGCGATGGGGAGTGGAGCTGGGCACGTACCTACCCTACCTCCGTATTGCCTACTGCGTGGGGCAGGAAAACTACGTGGCCGACCACTTGTCAAGGTATGCGGCCGACCCCGAGTACATCAAGCCGACTTACCATGACGACGATGTCGATACCAAGGAGTTGGAGGACAACCTGTTCCAACGCCTGATGTCATTCAACGCTGGCACCAAGAGGTATACCCTGGTCGAGGCCAAGGCCGAGCAGGCCGTCTAGGACATCTGGTCAGGGATGAGCGACGCCCAGGGCCAACACCTGCTAGGAGGTTATAACTACCGACCACCCTCGTGGGGACAAACGGCGCCGGTCTGCCTTGCCCCCATATCGGTGTCGGAAGGAATGCCGGACCGGGAGGAGAGCAAGCGCCATGACCGTATGATTGAAGCTTTCGTGAAGCAGCAGCAGGACGACGACTTGGCTTTCGCCCGCGGATGTGAGGAGGCAGAAGAAGAACTCGACCACTGGGGATAGTATGTCTCCGCTTTCCGAGCGACGCATGGCCGTTTACCAGTGATCTACGACCTGTTCTGCGGCGAAGGGACTCTAGCTCGATGTGCGGTGACAGCGGGCTGCGAAGTGCACGGGTTCGACATCCTTCCCCGGCCCCGGGCTTACGGAATGATCCTGCGGCCGCGCACCTACATCCAGGGTCGGATCATACGCGACGCGGTAGCGAGTATGCACTACCACCAGCAGAACCTCGACGATAGCGCGTTCTGGGAGCATCTTGACCGCCATGGCCACGCCCCCGGCTGCCCTCCTCCGGACATGCTCCACGCCAGCCCTCCGTGCACCAGCCACACCGCGCTGTGCTACCTTCGCTGTGCTCCCACGCCAGAGCCGTCCCAGATTGAGTTCGTGGCTCGAGCCTTCAACCGATACCAGACGGCGCGCCGGGCCAAGGACGGAGTCTATATTCCCTGGTCGATCGAGAACGTGCCGGGTGCCGCTGAAATGCTCTCCAGCTACACTTCTAACATCGTTTCCCTGTGCGGCACCATGTTCGGGCACCGAGTGTTCCGTCACCGCGTTGTCGGGTTCAGCGACCCGGTCAGGTGTGACTTGTACTGCGACCACACCGGGGAAGGGCCTCGGGCCGCGGGGAGCAGCACGTGTCGATCGTCAGGGCAACGACCGCTGGGAGCGCTATACTGGTCCGACGAATATGTACGGGCCCTACAGCTGGGCCCGCGGCTTCCGGGGCACGCTGGCACAGATCACCACGGCAATGGGATTTGAGGAGGGATCTTTCTCCTATCGGGGCCTAACGCAGGGCATCCCGAAGGGGTATGGTAGGCTGATCATCTCTCTCCTTGCAGCCATCTCGCTGCACCGAAATGAAGGCATGCCGATCATCGCCAAGCCGACTGCGAGTACCGATCCCAGCCAGGCCGAGCTGCTCAGCCGGTGGTCGCATCATGGTTGGTCGCGCGCTAGGTTATGGCCGGCGACGCAAACCGTAGCCGAAGCCGAGTTAGACTCGGCCCTCACAGCCTATGCGGCCCGTGGCTCGCGCGCCCCAGGGAGGCCGCGTCCGCCTGTTACACTCCTACCAGAACGCGACGCCGCGCGACGAATCCAACGTTGGGTACGTCGCCAGCTGGCGATGGCCTCGTTTCTGAGCCGGTCGGTCCCAACTCCCGTAGCAGAGTCTGTGGAGGAATCGGGTAGCACGCCTTGGGAGGTGAAACGATCGGAGCAGCTAGAGGACCCACACCTTCGTCGCATCCTTGTGAAGCTCGAGACGGAGACGTGTTCCGGGGGTTTTGGACATCTTTTAGTTGCGAGGTTGTACCGCTCCTCCAACTCCATGGTTGAGGGAGTACTCTACCATAGTGGAACAGACGGCCCGCGGTGTGTAGTCCCTTACCATCAACGGCATCAGTTGTTGATAGCTACCCACGGCAGCCCCTTGGTGGCTGGGCACCATGGCCCTAGGCAGCTATACCACCAGCTGGCCAGCCGGTATTATTGGTCTGGTATGCTAAGCGATTGCGAGAGGTGTGTGGCCCACTGCCAGCGATGCAGCTCTATGAGCACCCCAGGACTTCCTTATGTCCATTCCGAGCCGAAAGAGGATCCTCCACATCCGTTCCACACCATCCACCTCGATCATAAGCGACTAGTGCCTTCGGACGAGACAGAGTACTCTTATCTGCTCATTGTCGTCGATGCCCTTACCCGGTGGACTGTCGCAATCCCATGCCAATCTACGACGGCTGAGGAGGTTTGCCAATGCCTTTTCACCCATGTTTTCAGTATCTTCTCGTTCCCGGTGACTATAGTATCCGATAACGCCTTCGACACCTCTTTACTTGGCGCATTCAGCCAGTATGCTGGATTTCGAAAGATGCACGTGCTACCTAACAACCCTCGATCGAATGGGTTGGCCGAGGCTACGGTTAAGCGAGTATCTGACCTGCTGAGCCGTCCCTGCCGCTCCCTGCCGAACTGGCACCTCTCGGTCCCCATGATTTGCCACCTTCTTAACTGCACCATCCACTCCGGTACGCGGGTTTCTCCTTTCTCAGCACTTTTTGGCCGACACCCCATCTGTGTCCCCGAATTAGAGCATCCTTTGGCTCAGAGCAACGACCTTCTTGGCAAGGACTTCTTGCGCTCTCTATCTCAGCGGCTCCGATTGGCGTGGGACGCCCTTCGTGCAGTCGCGTTCGGTGTTAAGCGCGAGCGCATCAAGCGGGTGGAAGCTAGTGTGCGCCGTTGGGCTGCGGGTGCCCTCCCGGGGAGCCTGATCGGGATCGGCGTAGGCGACCGCGTGATGGTTAGGTATGGGGATGAATCCGCGGCCAATCGTCGGCGTAAGCTTGGGGAGCCCGCCTTACGGACTTTCCGTGTTGTCCGTCTAATACCTGAAGCCAGCGCTATCGAAATCGACACCCATAAGACTGGTATGCGTCCCGTGATCAGCCTACGGCACGCAATTAAGGTCCCCGCCTCTTGGTGGGTGTTCGATGACGGGTTGGGCGCTAGTGGCCAGAGCGGTGTTTTCACCACTCCTGCCGACGCTCGAGGAGAAACTCGCCGACAGGTCGACGAGGTGCTCGACTCCAGCCTGCGAACTTCCAAGGTTTACGAGGTCGAGACGATCTAGAAGGCTGCTCGACGAAGGGGCCGGTTGCGGTACCGTTTCAAGTTTCTTAACTACGAGGACTCCGAGATGGTAGACGGCGAAGCACTATGCGATGCTGGGAGCTGGGTGCAGGCCCAGATGCGCCGCGCGCAAGGAGAGGCGGAGCGACAGGATGTTCCGCCCCCCTTGCCAGCGGTGCCTACTCTTCCACCCCCTCCTGATCACCCTGTTGGGGTACGCCGCTCTCCTCGACTGGCGGGGCATGCAACCTACTCCATGCTCGAACGACGACAAGCCAAGCGCCAATTGAAGTTGGATCCGTTCCGCCTCTGGCTCGCGGAGGACGACCTCGGCCAGCTTCAGTCGGACCTCTTCCTTGACGAAGGTCGCCACTACGAGGACTGACTGAGTACCTCCTTTTCCGTTCTGGGGATGATGCTCCTGGTCTGCGAGAGGTTTGGGGGATCGACCCGGCATAGAGTGTGTGTAATCGGGGGACGCGAATCCTCAGTGTGATCGCCGAGAGGTTACTTGGTTTCCTGCTGCACTGTGCGTGCCGGCAGGTAAGGGGTAAGTGTAGCAACGCAACACGGGGCTTTGCCCGGTGGTGGGGCGTGGCCGCCACCTGGGGTCTACCCCGGGGTAAACCCTAAATACTAATGCTCTTATAAGACTGGACTAACTTATCTAGTTAATTGTAATTGGGTACATCTCAGAACAGTCTAGGGTGTACCCGTCCAGTTGTTTCGTCCAGTGAGAATGCTAGGTATTCCTCCGGCCCGCCGAATTGTCCCTTGTTTCTGTGTTTGTTTGTAAGTGTATATCTCAATAATCTCTGTTTGTTAGAAGAATCAATGTCTCGAACCCTCCTTGGCGAGCAGCCGCTGTGAGCAACCAGGTGAGCAGCCCCCCTAAAATAGGTCAGGCGTCATCCCCTCAGGGCTCTCGCGGTTCCTATATCTCCTACACCCTCCCCAGATTGGACCGGGTCGAGGCCGATTCCTTTATCAACTCACGCCCGAACCTTCACATCCCCCCTGTGACTGCAAGCTGGGCATGAGACATAGTCTTCCACGTTGAATCCGACCTTCTATCCGAACACGGGGGGAGCCATGCTGAATATTTATTACCGGAAACTTCAATGACACGTACCCACACACCACGCGTTGTGTCCATATTACTTTAGGTACTCCGGTACCTAAGTATCATGTACATCCCCGGAGGTGTGTGTGTGTACTCAACGCTCCCTCCTGGGCACATGCCCACTCACACACACACACATCTCAACGCTTCCTCCTGGGCGCACGCCCACTCACACGGCTATGAACGAGCTCTGCATGACACACATCTCAACGCTCCCTCCTGGGCGCACGCCCACTCACACGGCTATGAACGAGCTCTGCATGTGCGAGCTCGTTGCACTGAGCCGGAGTATCGAGTGCCCGCTAGCGAGCGAGAGGTGCTCAAGTGGATCGGGTCATCCTGGTTGTCGGCGGCGAGGGGACGCTGCACCAACAACATGGGACGAAACCAAACACACACAGTAGCAGTGAGGATCAAGGAGACAAGATCAACTCACTCTACTAGCCAATGAGCGCTGTAGTGCGCAACGGGAAAGTCTCGCAAAACGGGCAATCCATACACTGTGCCCTCCTGGCCGTGAGCGAGACATTCGGCAGAGAGACACGAGAAGAGAGACAGCGGCGACCTGATAGACGCTGCACTGCACTCGATCAAAACGTGGCTCGGCCATAGCTGATCGCCGTCGACCAGCGTGCGGGCCGAACCGAACAAGGGTGGGAAGGCCAGGTACGATGTGCCATCGGCGGGACGTGTGAAGCATGCAGCATCTGCACGGTAGAGCGGTAGCGGGGAAGCGGTGACAGGCAGTGTCGCGAGGAGCGCGGTGAGCATCGCAGATTTCACGGAACTGGTCCCGCCTGGGCGGTACGTTCCATTGCGGATGCCGGCTTTGCCTTTAAGTGGAGTTGAACGTTTAGCAAAGGCCACGTACATCGCTAGAACAGTTAGCCGCCGCGCCGTCGAGTCATAATTGCCAAGTGCGGTGGCGACATAATTGCCAAGTGCGGTGGTGACATAATTGCCAAGTGCGGTGGCGACATAATTGCCAAGTGCGGTGGCGACACCAAATTGTGTTGGCGTTCGGTATTTTGGTATGGCGGTTTGATGTGGCGGCGATGCGGTCGGAAGCATGAGGCGGATGCCTCTTTTACACCCGATCGAAGAATCATGCTTTCCCTCCGAGCAGGTTTGAGTCACATAGGCAAGAAGCCACCCCAATATTGGTGAGGAACGACGGCATAAAGAAACTGTGTTGCCTTGTACTTTGGTGTGGCGTTCGACCAACATAGATGGAGTGGTAAGAGGCCAAGCTCTCGGCACGGAAAAATCTGCGGGAGCATTCGCACATGGCATGCAAATTGTGTCGAAGGCACTTGTGCTACGAGTCCCACAGTCGAAAACACGGTCCAATGAGCAATTGCAACAGAATGCGGCACCGCAAAGAGAGGCGTATGCAAGAGATTCAGCACCATTGCCGTCGCAGTGTTCGCCAATCATTGTTGTACGCACTCTGAAAACTTGATGCACTGGAGGGGCTAGAATGCACGCGCATCCAGCTTGTAAGGAAACACAACTTTCAAACCATTCCATCCGCCCCATTGCTGCAGTGTGCAAGAGTGCACACAAGAAGCGTTGTACTTCAGCACTGGGCCCACTGCCATCGTAGTCACCAGCACTTCCATTGAAGTTGAAAGGGATTAGGTATGGATGAAAGTCACTGCCAAGGAGCTGACCATCAGTTGCGCACACGGTCCTGTGAAGACCGCACTTCATGTGCTCTGCGTTCCACAAGTTGTGTGGCGTGAGCGTTCCAGAAGGTGATGGTTTCCAAGGATTGTGCGCGGCTGGAGCCGCGCGGTGCGCCCCGATTGGCAGCTGCATGGCAGCGCTTATGGAATCTCTCAGCCCCGCCGTGCGACCAGCTAAGGAGACGGCGGTGAGAAGGACAGCACTCATTGCTTGGCACATAGTTTGCTGACGAGCTGGCGTATTGTTGCCTGCACGCAAGAAACTCGTACGATTCAGCCGTAACTTTACTGGCGGCTTAGGGGCAATGAGTACTGCTGACCAAGTCAAAAAATGACCGGGTTCAGTGCCGTCCCGGCTGAAGCACCACGTTGAATCCGACCTTCTATCCGAGCACGGGGGGAGCCATGCTGAATATTTATTACCGGAAACTTCAATGACACGTACCCACACACCACGCGTTGTGTCCATATTACCTTAGGTACTCCGGTACCTAAGTATCATGTACATCCCCGGAGGTATGTGTGTGTACTCAACGTTCCATACCGCTGGGCGGTTAGACTGAGACTGGCGATCACAATACTTAGAATTCGTGTACCAAACTGACTTACACACTGGTCGACTGTGAGTTTAGCATAGGTTGGGCGTGTACGTGCACACGCGTTTGTGCATGCGGCGAGTGCACGTGTGCGTTTTCGTCGCGTGGGTTGTGAGGGCGTGGGCAAGACACCATGGGTGTGAGCGCTTTCTTGCTTCTTGGGGCGTGGGGCGTGGGGGTATGTGGCTGTGGCTGCGGTGTGGCTGTGGTTGTGGTTATGGCTGTGGCTGTGGCTGCTGTGACTGTGGTTGTGGTTGGGTGTGGATGTGAATAAGGATGTGGGTGTGGATGTGGGATTGTGGTTGTGGGTGTGGGATTGTGGGTGTGGGTGTGGGTGTGGGTGTGGGTGTGGGTGTGGGTGTGGGTGTGGGTGTGGGTGTGGGTGTGGGTGTGGGTGTGGGTGTGGGTGTGGGTGTGGGTGTGGGTGTGGGGGTGGGGGTGGGGGTGGGTATGGGTTTTGATGCGGCTGCGCAGGGGTCAATATCTAACGTTAGAACACAAAAGTGGTGCTAAGGGTTGCTGTTAGAACCTGAACTGAGGTGTTAGAACACCAGGTGTTAGAACAAGGGAGGAGGTGTTAGAACACTGTTAGAACGGCAGGGACGTCGTTCTAACGTTAGGACACTTGAGCCAATTGTTAGAATATGTTTTGTTCTAACATCCGAGGCAAAACTGGTGTTAGAACATTCTTGCTAACAGTGTTCTAAGAATGTTGGTCTTAGAATGCTGTTAGCACGCTGTTAGAACAGTTGTCGCTTACACACTATCGCAGCGTGCGCATTGGGCTTTTCGACCTGACACCTATTTTGAATACGCCAAGTATATACACGTATAGTGTGTGTATGACAAAGAGCAATCTCACACAATCTGCCACAGCACGCATGGCGAGCTAGTGTATGGGGGGGGGCAGGTATATGTTGTAAGTGGATTTTGGGGTGACCTCGGCCCGCCGGAGGCGCCTTTAAAAAATGGGCTCACATTAATGGTTAGGTGTACCACCCAATAATGATTAACATTTGGGGGTGCGGAGCGGAGCCCCGCGTGGAAAACTTGGGTTATTTAACACACACACATGACACACCCAGGGGGGGTGAGGCCGCTTTGGAAGGGGGCAACGTGTATGCACATAAGATGTCCGTGGCCCAAGCCACTCGCACCGACTGTGCTCATGTGGAGAAAGAACACTGATCCCGCGATCCGTCACCGCGCTCACTGCTGCCATCCTAAAGCTAAGCAAGAGGTTGGTTTGAGAGAAAACGCGCATGGCGCGGAGATGGTTTTTTAGTTATATGTGGCTGTGTGGTCTGTTTGCCCGCTGTCTGTGCGGGGGCTTGATTGCGCGCGAGGAGGGGATCTGCACGAGAGGAAGGGGGGGGGGGGAATTCGTTCTAACACCTCCACAAGGCAGGTGTTAGAACGTTCTAACACCTGAAACAAGCTAGTGTTGGACATTTTGTTCTAATAACGTTCTAACGTTAGAACGACGTCCCTGTAGAACGGTGTTGCAGACTATTAGAACACAGTGTTTACTGTTTATTTACGGTGTAGGCATTGACCTCCAGATTGTATATGTATGTATGTATGAGATGGATTTCAACCGAGTGTAGAGTCAGTGTTGTGTGAGTTGAAGTGATACATGCAACAATACAAACCAAGCATAAGCGACACATCAACGCAGCGAGAGGGGAAAAAACGGCAAAAGGAACCAACGGAGGAGCCTGCGACGGGGCGGGATGGGATTAGACCGGACAGGACGGGGCGGGATGGAGCGAAGACCGGTTGGGACGGGGCGGGATCGGGTGGGATAGGGCGGGTGGAGATAGGACTGGGCGAGGACGAGGCGGGAAGGGGCTGAGGATATGGCGAGGACAGGGCGGGATGGGGCGGGATGGGATAGGACACGGGCGGGATGGGACAAGTCAGGGCGGGATGGGGCGAGGGTGGGGCGGGACGGGGCGGGATGGGGCGAGAACGGAGCGGGACGGGGCTGGATGGGGCGAAACAAGGGGGGACGGGGCGGGATGGGGCAGGATGGGGCGGGATGGGATGCGATGCTGCAGGGCAAGGCGATGCTGCACGACGGGGACCACGCCACGGGTAATGTGGTGTTCTAACAACACCTCGAGAAGGTGTTAGAACACTGCACACCTACCTCGAGAAGGTGTTAGAACAGTGTTCTAGCCTCTTCGGCCCGGAGCAGGAGCCGGTGGCCGCCACCAGCCAAATATATAGGTGGCCCTACGGGCGCAAGACCGTCTCCGCCGGCCCAAGGCCGTGACAAGGCACCTACGAAGGTGGGCGGTGTCCTCAAGCCATCGGCGGTATCGGAGGCCGCGCTGCGTACGCGGCCCGGCGTGCGCTCCTGTGGCTGGGTGCGGGAGAAATTTCATCTCGGGGGCCGGCACTTTACGCCTACGGGGGCGCTGAGCATCGCGAGGGAGGACGTGAACGAATATACGCCCGGACACCTGTGGGCTAGGGGCCGCCATCATCTGTTCGATGTCGCAGGCCTCCTCCACGCGGTAGGCGGTCTGGAACGCAGGGGGTAGCCCTCTGGGTCGTAGGCGCCTCTCCAGGCGTTCCTTATCAGCCCTCCGGCGTTTGATGGCCCTGGCGGCCATCAATCAATCAGCCGGGGTGAGCACCTGTAGCAACGTGAGTGCGGAAGTGGCCACTTGGCTTGTACGACAGCCGTAGACGTCTTAGAGTGGCCACTTGGCTTGTACGACACGGGGCCTCGCCTGGTAGTGGGGCGTGGCTGCCACCTGGGGTTTAAGTGTAGCATCGCTACCCGGGGCTTTACCCGGTAGTGGGGTGTGGCTGCCACCTGGGACTTACCCCCCGGGGTGGTCTTGCCTGGTAGTGGGGCGTGGCCGCCACACGGTGTTTGCTTGGTACTAGGGCAAACCCTAATCTAACCCCGGGGTAAACCCTAGACTTTAATACTCTTAATTGTAATCGGGTACATCTCGGAGCAGTCTGAGATGTACCCGTCCAGTTGTCTCGTCCGGTGAGAAGTTTGGGTGATTCTCCTTCCGGCCGGATTAATTTCAATTCTGTGTTTGTTTGTAAGTTTATATCTAAGAAATCTCTGATCAACCTACGATGCGAAACCCCCAAGGTGCGTAGCCCCTGAGGCCCTCTCGGTGAGCAGCCCCCCTAGATTAGGCCAGGCGTCATCCCCCCAGGGCTCTTCCGGTTCCTCCTTCTCCTACGCCCTCATCCGCGACGGACCGGGTCGAGGCCGATCCCCGTAGCCCCTCACGCACCAACCTCCACACCCCCCCGACTGAGAGCATCAGGTGCGTGAGGTATAGTCTTCGACACCGCTAAGCGGCTATACTGCGACAGGCGATCACAATGTCAACACACACATTCTTATCACATTCTTACATTTGGTGGAGATGCTGACTAACTCGACTCTGACCAAACTCAACTCACTTACTCACACCACCCTGAGCGTGGGCATGATCCAACGAGGGATGGTGGTCGAGGGCACCGAGCGCCCGACTACCAAGGATTGGGACTATGCCATGAATTTCCAACCAAGGGGGGAGTGTGAGGAGTTGAGTCGACCGCCGACTGGACCCTCACCCTCCCTCGCTTGGCCGCTTGGCTCACGCCTGACTGTGAGACAGGGTGGCTTGGAGGGGAGGTGCGAGGTGCTGAGTCGACCGCCGACTGAGCCCTCGCCCTCCCCGTGTCAATGGGACTATGCCACGGAATTCCAACCAAGGGGGGTGTGAGGAGTTGAGTCGACCGCCGACTGGACCCTCACCCTCCCTCGCCCGGCCGCCTGGCTCTGTGAGACAGGGTGGCTTGGAGGGGAGGTGCGAGGTGCTGAGTCGACCGCCGACTGAGCCCTCGCCCTCCCCGTGTCAATGGGATTATGCCATGGATTTCCATCCAAGGGGGGGTGTGAGGAGTTGAGTCGACCGCCGACTGGACCCTCACCCTCAATCGCCTGGCCGTCTGGCTCATGCCTGACTATGAGACAGGGTGGCTTGGAGGGGAGGTGTGAGGTCCTGAGTCGACAGCCGCCTGAGCCCTCGCCCTCCCCGTGTCGACGGGACTATGCCGTGACTTTCGATCCAAGGGGGGGGGGTGAGGCGTCGAGTCGACCGCCGACTGGACCCTCACCCTCCCTCGCCTGGCCGCCTGGCCAACGCCTGACTGGCTCACGCCTGACTATGAGACACGCTCGCCGCCGGTCGGCTGGGTATTCACTCAAGACGCTAGGGTACTTTTCGAAGTCCTTTGATGCTACGGCACGGCGATGGGCAAGCTTTGACAAGGAAGCGTCAGCTGTCCTCCTAGCCTGCCAGACCTGGCACCGCCTCATCACCGGCAGGCCGACGACCCTATATACTGATAACACCGTGGCTGCTAGCATCCTCACCAACTACAACCACCCACGGCCTTCGAAGCTACAGCGATGGGGAGTAGAGCTAGGAACGTACCTACCCTACCTCCGTATTGCCTACCGCGTGGGGCAGGAAATCTACGTGGCCGACCATTTATCGAGGTATGCGGCCGACCCCGAGTACATCAAGCCTACTTATCATGACAACGACATCGACACCAAGGAGTTGGAGGACAACCTGTTCCAACGTCTGGTGTCGTTCAACGCTGGTACAAAGAGGTTTTAACTTAGTCGAGGCCAAGGCCGAGCAGGCCGTCTAGGACATCTGGTCAGGGAAGAGCGACGCCCAGGGCTAACACCTGCTGGGCGGTTGTGACTACCGACCACCCTCGTGGGGCAGACGGCACCGGTTAGCCTTGCCCCTATATCAGCGTCGGAAGGAAGGCCGGACCAGGAGGAGAGCAAACGCTATGACCGCATGATCGAAGCCTTCGTGATGCAGCAGCAGAACGACGACTTGGCTTTTGCCCGCGAACATGAGGAGGCAGAAGAAGAACTCGACCACTGGGGACAGTACGTCTCCGCCTTCCAGGCGACGCATGGCAGGTTATCCGTGGTCTACGACCTTTTCTGTGGCAAAGGGACCCTGGCTCGAGGCGCGGTGACGGCGGGCTGCGAAGTACACGGGTTCGACATCCTCCCCCGGCCCCGGGCTTACGGGATGATCCTGCGGCTGCGCACCTGCACCCAGGGTCGGATCATGCATACGCGACGCTGTGGCGAGTATGCACACTACCACCAGCAGGACCTCGACGATAACGCATTCTGGGAGCATCTCGATCGCCACGGCCATGCCCCCGGCTGCCCTCCTCCGGATATACTCCATGCCAGCCCCCCGTGCACCAGCTACACCGCGCTGCGCCACCTCCGCCTTGCTCCCCCGCCCGAGCCATCCCGGATTGCGTTCGTGGCTAGAGCTTTCGACCGTTACCAGTTGGCGCGCCGGGCCAAGGACGGGGTCTACGTCCCCTAGTCGATCAAAAATGTGCCGGGCGCCAAGGAGCTGCACTCCAACTGCACTCCTAATATTCTTCCCCTGTGCGGCACTTTGTTCGGGCACCGGGTGTTCCGTCACCGCGTGGTCGGGTTCAGCGACCCAGTTGGCTGTGACTTGCGCTGCGACCACACCGGAAAGGGCCTCGGGCCGCGGGGAATAGGGGGCCACGACCGTTGGGGGCGCTATACCGGTCTGACAAATATATACGGGCCCTACAGCTGGGCCCGCGGCTTCCGGGGCACGCTAGTGCAGACCACCACGGCGATGGGGTTTGAGGAGGGGTCTTTCTCCTATCGGGGCTTAACGCAGGGCATCCCGAAGGGGTACGGTAGGCTGATCACCTCTCTCCTTGCAGCCATTTCGCTGCACCAGAATGAAGGCATGCCGATAATGACTAAGCCGACCGCGAACCTAGCCAGGCCGAGCTGCTCAGCCGGTGGTCGCACCATGGCTGGTCGCGCGCCAGCTTGTGGCCGGTGACGCAGACTGTAGCTGAAGCTGAGTTAGACTCGGCCCTCACGGCCTATGCGGCCCGTGGCGCACGTGTCGCGGGGAGGCCGCGTCCGACGGCCCCCCTCCTACCAGAGCGCGATGCCGCACGACGAATCCAACGTTGGGTACGTCGCCAGCTGTCGGTGGCCCCGTTTCTTGGCCGACCGGTCCCAACCCCCGTAGCGGAGTAGGTGGAAGGACCGGGTGGTACGCCTTGGGAGGTGAAACGGACGGAGCAACTGGAGGACCCGCACCTTCGTCGCATCATTGTGAATCTTGAGACGGAGACGCGTTCTGGGGGTCCGGATATCTTTTGGTTGCGAGGTTGT
>CATOSE010000068.1:0-66870 GCA_951812265.1 Taphrorychus bicolor | reverse complement strand
ATCCCCCGCATATTGGCCTTTCTATTAATTTTACAGAAAAATTCCATGAGACTTTCCTAAAAGTCATTTTGAATAATTATTAACACGGAATGTCATGATTATCTACTAATAAACCACCTCTCGCACATCCAGAATCAAACACAAATAGCTATTTATGTAACCAGTTACGGAAAGTCCGATTTTGTGTAACGAATGAATGTTTGCGGGACGAGCGCAGCGAGTTCCCGCAATTTGAATGAGATACACAAAAAAGGTTTTTCGTCACGTGTTTCATACTAGATTTTTTCTAATTTTGACTACAAATACCTAATTAGAGAGAGAATTATTATTATTAAACTTCAATATTTACTTTTAAACCACTTTGTATCTACTTAATACCGTAAAACTATAGCAACGGTGTGCCACAGCCGAAACCTGCAACTGGTGGTGACACCAACTTTTCATCACTAGTTACGAAAGATTTTACTTTTCGTAACTAGTTACGAAAAGTAGGACGTTACGTCACTGTCATCAGTATTGAAAAGTGCCACTTTATATGTCAAAATTAGAAAAAAGTAATTATAATCTTATGTCAATGCAAGACGTCTCTTCACATTTGCTACGAAATCATAATTACTGGTGGATTCATTCAGGATTTAGAAGAGTACGTACGAAGGATGTAAGTAGGTATACAAATATTTTTTCTTATAATTTTTAGTTGCCTTATTAGAAAATAGTAAAAATAAATGTGGTGTGCGAGTTATTGTACCAAGACTTTTAGGATAAATTTTTTATGAAAAATTAATAGAGGGGATATTGAGAGTGTTTCTTTTATATTTAGAAAACCGTTGTTAGTACACGGTCCAAATTCGGAAGGACCTATATACCACAAGTTTTGAAATAGCTGACTAGCTATTCCCAGTCAGTAAGCTGGCGTGAGATTTTATTGTTTAAAATACACGTCGATAACTAAAAAATCCTAGGTACCTACATTACTGAAAAATTTCTACACGTCGACAAACCAACAAATAAAAACCTAATTTTATAAATAAAAAAAGTGATTGGCAGAAAATAGAGTTCTAAATTACTAATACAGGGCTTCAAAGCGGGCGTGCTACTGAGGCTATTGCTTGTATGTTCTTCGGATAGCTATATAACCGGATTATTGGAAATCCAAAATACGCTACACCCCTTTTCACGGTCATGTTCTGATATTGTAATATTATGAGGAAAGCTAGCCGTAAAGGCCGAAAGGATTTAATTGTTTGACTTCTTCTATTGCCTATACGTCATTATGCATTATAATGACGTCTCAGTCACGTCAAGTTTATGGTCGTATCACTATGCAGCAATGTGACGTCATTATTTGGTCACCGGTTTCAACTGACCAACGCAACTTTAAACTGACGTCAGAGTGCTACGATGGGGAATACTGTTCGTTTTTTATATAGCAAAACAGATAAATTAGGGATTAACTGCATATTGTTTTATTAACTTTTTAAAGTGAGAACAAAAAGGTCTTATTCTATATAAAACATCTTAAGAACATGGCCGAGCCTGTACATAAAACCAAACGAACTTATTTTAGAATTAATAATTAAACTGAGAGAGAGAAACATCCCAGGTTGTACAAAACAGAAAAAAGACGAAAACCCACAGGCCACCGTCGTGCGTCGACACTAGCTTCTTGACCTTGCATGAGAAATATGTTATTAGGCCAAGAGCTTATTCTACAAATGTCACTGATAGATCACTTGATGGAACATTAAATTATTATTTTAACAAATACGGGGTGTTCATTATGAAACTTCATCTCTAGCAGGCTATGAAATTTTGACAGAAAAACATGACATAATCAAAATAAATGGACTTTTATTTCTCCATCCTTTTCTTTTGACATTTCACAGCGAACTAGATGAAGTTTTATAATGAACACCCCGTATATTTAAAATTGGTGACATCTATCATACCTAGGGAGCTAAGTTACCCTATAATTCTTATAAGTATGTATAGTAATACATAATTCTTGGAATAATAATTATAAATATATGGTCCATTTCAAATAGGTATCTAGCAAGCTGAGGGATTGGCAGAATCTTCTTATTCGATCCATGTAAATGTGTCATTTATGTATCAATTTCTCAGCTTACTAGATGAATATCTCTTTGAAATGGACTCTAGGTACCATGTAATTGGTCTTAGCGAACTTGCACTGAAAGTGACTCTTATAGCAGTTACACGGTACATCTATTTTTAGACTTACTGTAAACTTGGAATCTCTCCATTAAACGGAGTAAATCTGAAGTACTTCTAACGGTTACCTACTGCCTAAACAAGTTTAGATGATAATCCTAAATTTTACCTATATACCGGTTATTTTATAGACGGCATTGCAATAAAAAATGAAGCAAGAACACAAGCAAAATACCTACGATCCAAAACTGAAAAGAATTGAAATTGAAATTTACTTAAATTGCAAATTGTTTTTTTATTATGAGAAAGTGTTCTTATTTGACAATATAGACTCGGTAAACTTGATATGAATCACCACTAAAAACCAAAGCTCCATATAATAGAGCAATTATTTAAATAAAAAAATAATGGGTACCATCTAAATACCTTGAGAGTGCTTCATCAGTTACCGTGTAATGGGTCCTAGCGAACTTGCACTTTTTTAACTCCTGTAGCAGTTACACGGTATATCTATTTTTAGACTTGCTGTTTATCTTGTATAACTTCTCTCTTTAACGGAGTAAATTTGAAGCCCTACTGGCGGTTACCTATTGCTTAACAATTTTAGGTAATAATCGTAAATTTAACTCCCCTATAACGCTTTTTTTTATAGACGACATTGCAATAAAAAATGAAGCAAGGACACATGCAAGATGCCTACGTTTCAAAACTGAGAAGATATTGAAAATGAAATTTAAGGAAAGTCCAAATTGCTTTTTTATTATTAAAAATTGTTCTTATTTGACAATATAGACTCAGTAAACTTTATATCGAATCACCACTAAATACCAAAGCTCGTTATAACAGAGCAAATATTTAAATACAAAATTAATGGGTACCATCTAAATACACTGATAGTGCTTCTGCAGGCTTCTTTATATTTGGAAAACCATTGATGGTACCTACATCGCTCAAATTTGGATGGTAGGGGCCTATGGCGGTACCATAAATTGTGAAATAGCTGCATAGCGGATAAGCTATTTCACGGATCACGAACTATATAATAGCTACCTATATAATAGCTACCTACATATATCTCACTATAAATTTGAACAATATACGGTGTGTTCATTAGATAACGTCATCTAAAAGCTATGGATTTTGACAGGAAAGGATGACATAATCAAAGTAAATGGACTTTTGTTCCTTCATCCTTTTCATTTCACCATTTCGTAGCTAACTAGATGATGTTTTCTAAAGAACACCCTTACTTGCTAAGTATGTATACGGGGTGTTCATTATAAAACTTCATCTAGCAGGCTATGAAATTTTGATAGAAAAGGATGACATAATCCAAGTAAATGGACTTTTGTTTCTCCATCCTTTTCTTTTGACATTTCACAGCCAAATAGATGAAGTTTTATAATGAACATCCCGTAGGTTATATATTTACCACTATACCATTGGTCGTACTAAGGTGCCACATCTATGATAGGTCAGCAATATATTACAATTTGGGTTGTAAGTAGAGTACTAGCTGGGTACGTTAATCCTTTATATTTATATAGAAGACCGTTGCTGGTTCCTATACCTACATAACATAATGTGGTTCAAATTTGGATGCACACATCCTATAAATTTTAAAACAACTGACGTCGCTATTATAAGTAGGTAGCTATAATTCTTACGCTAAGAACTAATCATAGGTACCGTGTAAGTGGTCCTAGCGAACTTCCTTCGGTAACTCCTATAGCAGTTACACGGTATATCTATTTTTAGACTTGTTAACTTAAAATCCCTTTTTAACAGTAAATTTAAAGGCTTTTTGGCGGTTACTTACTTCCTAAACAATTTTAGATGATAATCCTAAATTTTACCTACATACCGGTTATTTTATAGACGGCATTGTAATAAAAAATGAAGCAAGAACACAACCAAAATACCTACGATCCAAAACTGAAAAGAATTGAAATTGAAATTTACGTAAATTGCAAATTGCTTTTTTATTATGAGAAAGTGTTCTTATTTGACAATATAGACTCGGTAAACTTGATATGAATCACCACTAAAAACCAAAGCTCCATATAATAGAGCAATTATTTAAATAAAAAAATAATGGGTACCATCTAAATACCTTGAGCGTGCTTCATCAGGTACCGTGTAATGGGTCCTAGCGAATTTGCACTTTTTTAACTCCTGTAGCAGTTACACGGTATATCTATTTTTAGACTTGCTGTTTAACTTGTATAACTTCTCTCTTTAACGGAGTAAATTTGAAGCCCTACTGGCAGTTACCTATTGCTTAACAATTTTAGGTGATAATCGTAAATTTGACTCCCCTATAACGCTTTTTTTATAAACGACATTGCAATAAAAAATGAAGCAAGGAGACATGCAAGATATCCCTTTTTAACAGTAAATTTAAAGGCTTTTTGGCGGTTACTTACTTCCTAAACAATTTTTAGATGATAATCCAAAATTTTACCTACATACCGGTTATTTTATAAACGGCATTGTAATAAAAAATGAAGCAAGAACACAAACAAAATACCTACGTTCCAAAACTGAGATGAATTGAAATTGAAATTTAAGTAAATTGCAAATTGCTTTTTTATTATGAGAAAGTGTTCTTATTTGACAATATATACTCGGTAAACTTGATTGAATCACCACTAAAAACCAAAGATCCATATAATAGAGCAATTATTTAAATAAAAAATTAATGGGTACCATCTAAATACATTGAGAGTGCTTCATCAGGTACCGTGTAATTGGTCCTAGCGAACTTGCACTTTTTTAACTCCTGTAGCAGTTACACGGTATATCTATTTTTAGACTTGCTGTTTAACTTGTATAACTTCTCTTTTTAACGGAGTAAATTTGAAGCCCTACTGGCGGTTACCTTATTGCTTAACACTTTTTAGGTGATCTTCGTAAATTTTACTTGCCTATAACGGTATAGGCGACATATTGCAATAAAAAATGAACCAAGAACATAAGCAAAATACGTACGTTTCAAAACTGAGAAGATATGGAAATTGAAATTTAAGCAAAGTGCAAATCGCTTTTTATTATTAGACATTGTTCTTATTGGACCATAGACTCGGTAAACATTGGTATAAATCACCACTAAAGTCCAAATTTCCATAATAGAGCAATTATTTGAATAAAAAATTAATGGGTATACCATCAAAATACATTGAGAGTGCTTCAGCAGGTTCGTTTATATTCAGAAAGCTATTGGGGTACGTCGTTCAAACTTGAATGGTAGGGACCTATGGCTATACCATAAATTGTGAAATAGCTGATAAGCTGATCATTGAAAACGTCATCTATACTTAATCAGTATAGGTATGTAGCTATAGGTTACCCATGTAGGTACCACAGTACCACTACCATAATACCATTGGTCATACTACAGCTGCCACAGCTATGACACGTACCTTGGCACCTTTGTACCTTTGAACCATGTACCATCAACGATTATCTAAATATACCTAATAGAACCTAAGCTGCCATGGTTTTGATAGCTATGTCATCAACTATTTATTCACAATAATACATGGTACCGCCATATAGGATCTACAAATTCTACCATCCAAATTTTTAACATCTTAACCATGTACACAAACAGCTGTTTCTTAAATACCTAAGTGAAAAAAAATCACAAAAGCACTGGCAATGTAATTATATTGATGTACTGTAGGATATGTACATATACCCATTAACTTTTTTATTAAAATAATTGCTCTATTACAATTTTCGTCAATACCAGCGAATCAAAATAGTTTGCTGAGGCCATTGGCCAATTGAGAACTATATTCCACTGAAAAAAACCGATATTATGGTACTTCTATCAAGCTAGGTACCTATACCTACAATTTATATTTCATTACACACCTGAGCCGAAACATAGAGTTTTAAACATGGATGGTATAGGTACTTGTGGCAGTATGAACTATAAAATAGCTGATATACATATCATTCAAATTTATAGAGTTAGGTAGAGGTAAGTATACCTAGATGATGGTTTCATAAGTACTCCATAAAACATTAAAATTGATTTAAATATGTAGTAGGCACTGTGTTACCATCTAGATACCTTGATAGTGCTTTTGAATAAATACTGTCGAAACAGTCTTAGAAGAAATAATAATAGTAATAATAATAATAATCTGCTTTATGCCAGCAGAGTTTATAAGAAACAATAGAAATGTCAAAGCCAAAATGTAAATACCAGGATACATTGTGACCTGGGACTAAGATAGATCCTAACTAAGATATAATAATGAGTTACTATACTCAATGGTTTTAATGGTAATAATAATAATACTAATAATTAATAATAATAACAAATTTATTGCCAACAAAATGTTTATGCAAAAATCACAAAGCAACATTTGATAATCCACATTGAAAAACATATGGTTACTAGCTATACATAGACAACACAAACAATCAATTGAAAGACCTAAGTGTACATCACTGACAATGACAATCACTGAGAAAATCCAGAAAAACTAGTTCTGAGTAATTTCAATATAGAATAAGCCTGCAAAACTAGAGCACTCTCAACATTATACCTCCTTACTGACTTACTTGACCTTCACTGATATTCGAAAGAATTCTAATATTATTTCATTTTGTTTCACATCTGAAATACTTAAGTTGGTACTAATATTAGTTGTTAGTGGTACTTAATAGCTACCCTAGCAACCTAGCATTACATATTAAATAATGTAATCACACATTTTTCAAAAAAAAAGAAAACCTAACCTGACCTTTTACTACGTAATTAAACTTTTTTTTTAATCATAAAATTATATAACATGGTATTATATTATTCACAGGACAGAATGCAATGGATACCTATCTTATAGGTAGTTTGCTTATTTTCACCCAACTAGGTATAATAAAATTTATTTAATGTAAAAAAAGGGCCTTTACATAACTCTTTAACAAAAGATTAACAAGTCATCAATTATCATATAATTATTACACTTTCCATAGTTGTCCATCAAAGATAATGTAAGAAATATTACCACCTATGTGGTATCAAAAGATAAATATTTGGTAAGTGAAAGTAGGTAAATCAATTATACAAAACTTAAAAACTATAGTTACTTTTTACTTACACACTTAAATATTGTAGCGTTTCTTTAAAGATTCTATCTATTATTCAGGCTACTCTTCTAAATAAAGATAAGGCTCTCTTCAACATCAAGTCTCATAAAAAACATGCACCAGTATATATGAAACCAAGAACATAATATTGTGTTCCACAATCATTTTCAGGGGGCAACAAGCATGTGCCATATGCAGTATGCATATTCATACCATAGTTTTCCATGTTCGGTCTCTGATTTATCTTGGTATTTCCATTATTAGTATCTGAATCTGAGGGTCTTCAATCTGTAGTTGGTCTACTAGAGGCCAGGATCCAGTGCAGGTTGGACAATTGCAATAAACACATCATATAACCTTGGAACAGTTTTCTAACTTTCTGCAAATTTTTCTATAAACAGTGCTGTAGTTATACCTTCAAAGGGTGCAGAGCAGAACTTTTTCTAGTGAAAAAGCAGAACTCTTCCTGGGAGTGCCCCCTCCCAGGATGAGTGAGTGAAATGAGGCCCTTCTGGTCGGTGCTTCGGTTGCCCCATTGTAAAAATGATCCTGACTCCTTAAACAACTTTTCTTTAATATTCCCATTAACTCAATTAACTCAAGTTCCAATTTTAAATTCTGAAGGTAAATACCCTGGATATTCGGAAAGAGCAAATTTTCCGGAGAGTTTTAATACAAGGTGACTGAGAAGTTCAAATTTACAAAATTTATTAATAATAAAATTGCTTCAGAAATACTAACATACAACAAATAAAAATCAAAACAACAATAAATAAAAATCTTCTTGTATGTCATTTTCAAGACTTGTCATTTGGCAAGTTCAGATATAACGCTTTTCGTTTCTAGCACATGCTCGCCGAGCACATCGAGCACTGCTCGGAGTAATCTAACTGCGCCCGCCCGCTTATGCGACCCGTGGAACGCTTTCTAGCGCGTTAAGTGTACCATCTTCTTCGGAAAGGGTTTGATGCGACGATTGATAATTGCTTTGTAAACCGATCGCACGGCTTGTGTAAAAGTATCACAAATTTCCATATGAAATAAATGGCGACATTAAAGTAGGCCATAGACCATGCGACAGCGCGAGACGCTTTTGTAAAAATATAGCATTTTTTCTAACCATTACACGGGGACTTATAAAATAGGCCAAAACCGCTGCTGATGTGCGATTTCCCAGCGCCATTTGCTTAACAGACGTCAATACCGCTGTCAGTTATACGCCTGCCAGCCTTATGACAGACGAATAACATTGACACAGGCAATGGCACTGATGACGCATTGATGTCAAAAAATTGGTAAAGTGAGTAAAATAGAGCCTAAAAAGTTTCTTAGCATTTAGAATACTGGCGCAATGTACAAAATGTTTGGCGCATTTCAACCTTAAAAAATGCTACATTACTATTAACAATAAAAAAAGTGCTCCTACTGATCCTAGACAGTCTAGACACTGACTTTGATGCGAAAAGCTAATCGTCCTTTGACGGTTGCCAAAAAAAAATAATTTCAGATTTTGATGAACATATTGCAACGTTGCAAATAGAGGCATTTTCTTACACGGTAGCAAAATTTACCGTCTAAGTAAAATTTTTACCGTCTAAGTGAAATGGTACCGTGTTAATGAATCACCAAGCCAATTTTTTACCTTCTAAATGCCATAAGAACTATATATATATATATATATATATATATATATATATATATATATATATATATATATGTATATGTTGCGAAGCATATAGACTCCTCATTTAGGACCAGGGGTGTTACAATGCCAATGTTTTGTACTGCATTGTACTAAACCTAGAGGAGCCTCTATGCGTCTATAACTATAAAAATAACGTTTTTAATGGGAGGAAGCATGCAAGCCCCATAATATATTCTGTTAATGTTGTTACTGGGCTTTGTTTTTTCTACAAGGTGTCCGGAAATGATGCGCCAAAAATTCGGGGGCTCAATGTACGCCAAAAAAATAGGCAAAAAACTTCATATAAACGACTGCTTTAGGTCCGCAAATGGACCCTAAAGGAGCTAGAGCTGCTTAAAGAGCGGACCCTGAAGATGGTTTTTTATCGTTATACTTAATCGAAACGGAGTAAGATAACGTCAGGAAATTTTGCATACACTTAAATTTTAAGCTGAATTCAAAAAAGTTAACAAAATTAAAAAAATCTGCTTAGAAGTATGTTAACCAGGACTGACTAAGATTCTTTTCGCCCTAACATTTTTATTAGCAACTTTTTCTGCAATTTGAATCAGCTGAAAACGCATTGTTTTTTACATTTAAAAGATGCTCTTGGTCAACTACTTAAAAATTCACCTTTTACAGTAAACCCTCTATTTAAATAACTATAGTGCACTGTCAGTTATTATAGTAAAATGAAAAATAAAAAAAAACTTTATCATGCAATTTTGGTTGATGGTGATTGATAGTGTAAGAATGATCAATTTGTATGTGCTAAGTATTTAAAAGCCATTTTATTCGAAAACGTGCACCTTTAAGAAATTGGCCAAGAGCATACTTTTATGAAGAAAACATTGCTTTATCAGTTCTTGTGTTCAAATTGAAGGAAAAGTTATTGGTAAAAAAGTTAGGGCCAAAAATACCATAAGCTGGTCTTGGTTAACACGCTTCTACACCAAATTATTAAGTTTTGTTAAAAATTCTCCAATTCAGCATAAAAAACTAAATACCTAAATGTACACAATTGTATGATGTTATCTCACAACGCTTCGATTATAGGGGTAAAACACCATCTTTAAGGGGTCTAGCTTAAGAAGTTTTTTGCCTATTTTTTAGGGAACATTCAGAAATGATAGGCAAAAATTGCCCATCATTTCCAAACACCCTGTATACAGAACAAAAACCAGTTTCATTTGTTCGGTTTAAGAAGGCAAACTACTCTGTTAGTACTTAGATATGTTTATTTTAATAACAACAGGTTAACACCATGTGCAAATCATACAAGCACCTTTATCACGAGAATCATATTTTTTTTACAACAGGACGCTCATTCTTTAGGAAAGAGTGAAAGTGAAAGTGAGAATTTTGACAACCTTGATTGGTCAAAAAATTCTGTTGACGAATTCCATTGGCAAGCAATTCTCACTCTCACTCTTTCCTATAGAATAAGCGTCCAGGAGGTCATGAGGATCTTCCTGAATACTATGTATATATTTTATTTTTCTGTATCCTATACTAGATCTGACACTGACACATGACACTACTAACAATTTACTTGTTTGCCACCAACCAGTACCCGCACTACACATCAAGTTGTCACTTACTGCACTCAAAGTTATGATTACTTTAACATCATGTATCTTTATGAAGTCTTAATAATCCTTATAGCATATTAGAGGAGCTCATCATAGTATACAAGAATAGTTTAGTGGAGATCAAGTACCCATCATACATAGATCCTACCGATACATTGGTTTGAGTAGACATAATGCCCATATCTTCACTCGCTTTTCACATAAATTCCATTTTCAAGGCATCCTCTGACAGGACTCTTAATGCCAAAACCACTTATGGCATTGACAATAACAAAAAGCATGCCATGTTTGAATCCTCAAATCCTGAACCAAGATTGCCAAAATGCTCCTGAATATGGCTACTGTTATCATATTTCATATTAGTTAACTCTTTCAACAGATAAAGCTTCACGCACTTTTTCAAATAAGTATCTTCTCCAACTTCTTAATAATTTCACAGGCAACTTCAACTACCTTTATAAATTCTAAGTGTGAGTTATCTAAACTGTGTTTTATCGCTATGCAGACTTTAGCATTCTTCTTATTCCAAAATTCATCTCTATTCACTACAGTTGTAACCTTTAAAATATCTCTTAAATCCATTGCCTTAACACAGAGCAAATTCGAAATTTCCAGTTATCGAAACCACTTCCATTGAATAGGATAATCTGATGCTTATTATTTTCACACGCCATTATTTCTTCTGTTCACAGCTTACATCAACTTACATACACAGACCAACTGGGCATTGGGCAGTCTTGGCTGTCTGGGCCCATAACCATTGTTAGGTTTTCAAGAAGGCAAACTTCTCTGGTAGTACCTACTTAGATGTGTTTATTTTAATAACAACACGTTAACACCATGTGGAAATCATACAAGCACGTTTATCATGAGAATCATCACCTTTTTTTAGTTTTTTTTTGCAAGAACACGGCTCATGATGATCTTCGCACAACAATTTATGTAAATTTTTTGTTTTTCTTTATCCTATTGACCATTTCAGAACAGCTGTTTTTGACAAGCATTTTTGGGGGTATATCTTTGAATAGGTAGACTAATGGAATGCGCGCACACAATTCTCCGCTACATTGACAGCTGTTACCAAAAATGATAAGAAGCCATGATTAAGGCGAAAACCAAATGTTTCGTTGGCTATGTGTTTTTTTGCAATAAATTGCATTGTGCAAGACTTTAGTAATATAAATTATTATAAATAATTGTGTTGTTTAGAATGGAACTGTAGATAGCGGGTGTAGAACAAATAAGAAGCTACTTCACAGTTGCGAATACGCCAACGTTTCGATCTTTATTTAGATCCTCTTCAGGGCTTAATTCAGTTTGAGAAGTATGTCATCTAAGCTGTATGTATGTCTTCTCAAAACAAAACAATGAATCCACAAACAGACGATCACATGAGCTAAGGACAAACGAAAACACCAGCCGCCAGGAACAAAATAAAAAAAATTTTGAAATATTTTTTTTTAAGAAAACTTATGAAATATTTGATGTATTTAAATTTTCAGATAATTCAAATAATTTTCATTTTCTGATAATAAAAATAGGTATCATTAAAATTTTTCAAATTTTTTTGGTGTCAAGGTTTTTTTAAACAATAAAAATTATGTGATAATTAAAATAGAGGCCTCTTTCGGATGAAATTATCATGACTTTTACTCGCCTGAGGTTTAGAATGTGACGAATTGCTTTAGTTATAAATAAGGAAGTCAAAGTTTCAGTGTTGCCTCCGTCAATGTCAACTTCATCCGAGCACCAGCGCCCTCTTTAAAATTATCGGATAATGGAAATACGTGGTGTTCATTATAAAACTTCATCTAGTTGGCTGTGAAATGTCAAAAGAAAGGATGGAGAAACAAAAGTCCATTTACTTTGATTGTCATCCTTTTCTGTCAAAATTTCATAGCCTGCTAGATGAAGTTTTATATGAGCACCCTGTATTTGTATTATAGAGCTTCATTTTTATGGTACCTATTTTTTATATCACATAATGAAAATGTTTTCATTATCAGATAATAAAAATAAGTATCATAAAGCCGAGGATTGTAAAAACAATTTTTTTGATGTTTCAGGTCCAAAGTTACACTAACACTGACAATGACATTTTTAACAAAATGGATACCGCGTTCGCATCGCACAGATAAAACTTGCCCATAATTTGTCAATTTCATATCTACCGATAGGAGTAGCTGGGATTGGTCAATGTCATATCGCACTGATAGAATTGCCCATATGATTGGTCTATTTCATATCTCATAGTTAGGAGTACAGGTAGCTGCAATTTCCTACTTATCCGTTCTGTAAACTATCGACGAAAATATCGGAGTAGTTTCTTCTATAATAATTGAAACTTTAACTCACAATTGACTAAATATTGAAAAAAAAATAAAGTAAATTTTTAGTTGTAACTTTATATTATAAATAAACGTACAATTCACTATCAAAACTTGCCAGAAAACGAATCGACGTACGATACGTACGGGGTGTTCATTCTAAAACTTCATCTAGCAGGCTATACAATTTTGACAGAAAGGGATGACATATTTTTTCATTTCACAGCCAACTAGATTAAGTTTTATAATGAACAGCCCATATTTAATAATGGCAATTGGCCATTATTTGAGAAATTAATGAGGTTATAAATTTCTAATGTGCATCTTTGAGGTCCGATATTTCTTTAGGAGTGACGTTTGGAAAAAAAGGTGTATACCAAACTAATGTTATTGTGACCTGCCCCATACACTGAGTAGGTGACAATCAGAGAGATTGTCACCTACTCATGAGACACCTTACCTAGGTAGGGAACAACATGCTCAAGCCATAGGAGGCAGGCCCTTGGCCTACGCCTGATTGTGGGGCTAACTCTAACAGGCTCCTATAAAAATTTAGGAATTGTAGCGTACACTCCAATTGTGTGTATAGATACGGAGATATATACGTATATATGTCTTATCAGGGGGCATAGAGCTTCCGGTTCTGCACTAAAAAGTAGCATATAGACTCAATTTATAATCAACGTATAACATGCAGGCTCCCTGTCAAAAGTCTTATTGTGGGTCTAACAGGCTCCAATAACATTAGGAAATATAGCGTACAGACTCCAATTATAGTAATTTACGTCACAAGTCCAGTAGGTGACTTGTTACAGTACGAGGTTTTTATACGAGTTTTATGCGAGTACTGTAACAACACCTAGTGGACGTGTATCGTACAATATTTAATTTCATACTGTTTTTATTATTTAGAATTTAAATGAAAAAATGACCAAGCAAGAATTAGATTTATTGACATTTGGCGGTGTCTGTATTGTTGTCACTGTCAAATTCATCTATAGCATAATGATTTAAAATTACGCTATTTATGGTACGAAAATAAACTTTTTTCTACAACCGTCAAAATATGACACGGTTCGCGCATTACTGACAGTATGCAAACTGACACATATTTTCATTGTTATCTTTCTCGCACGGCGCCCATAGCAGCATAAAAAAAAGTTACTGGTTGCCATAGGACACGTGCGACAAAGTCTTTCGCGCACTCCGTCAATACAGGGGTAGCAGAAAAGATCTGTGAAGCTTAATCACTTATAAAATCGTTAAAGATGTTCCATATTAGTTGCAGCTGGACTTTTATACCGTTGTAGAAAAAATTTTGTTCCTAATTCTTGCTCAAAGTGTCTTTCGCGCACTTGACTGCTGCCCGAACGACGCGAAACGACCATACAGCCTCCAGTTCTACTCTAGTAAGAGCAGCACAAAGACTCAATTCTTATTCAAGACATAGCATGTAGGCTTTGTCTTATGTCGTAATCGTGAGACTAACAGGCTCCAATAATAGATTAAGAAATATAGCATACAGACTCAAATTGCCTAATAAGTACAAACAAATCATTTCAATAGACCATTTATTTTATTAAGCTCATTTGATTTGTAGCCAACCTATATTTTGGATTCATTTTTCGGTATATGTCTGTAATTGTTTTTTTTTAATTTTGACATATAAAGTGGCACTTTTCAATACTGATGACAGTGACGTAATGTCCTACTTTTCGTAACTAGTTACGAAAAGTAAAATCTTTTGTAACTGGTGATGAAAAGTTCGCGTCACCACCAGTTGCAGGTTTCGGTAGGTATTTGTAGTCAAAATTAGAAAAAATATTGTATGAAACACGTGACGAAAAGCCTTTTTTGTGTATCTCATTCAAATTGCGGGAGCTCGCTGAGCTCGTCCCGCAAACATTCATTCGTTACATAAAATCGGACTTTTCGTAACTGGTTACAGAAATAGCTATTATTTCTATAAAGCCATTAACAACTTACGTTTTATTAACGTGAAAGTGTGAAAAAGATTAGCTACCTCAAAGCTAGTCATTTAATAAGTTTTTGTATTTATTAACTTTTTTCTACAACCGTCAAAATATGACAAGGTTTGCGCATTCTTGTCAGTATGCAAACTGACACATAATTTCATGTTCACCTTTTTTAACGTCGCCCAACAGCGTGCAAAAAAGTAACTCGTTGCCATGGGAAACGTGAAAAAATTTTTTTCGCGCACTCTGTCGATACAGGGGTAGCAGAAAAGAACTGCATTCCTTGGTAAAGTTTTATAACCTAAGAAATACAGTTGAATTGCCCTAGAGCTTTTTTGAACAGTTGTAGAAAAAATGTTGTCCCTAATTCTTGTGCTAAGTATCTTTCGCGCACGCGGCTGCGTCGTTCGGTCAACGGCAGTCGCGTGCGCGAAAGTATCACTTTGCGCACTTGTTAGGAAAATAACTATTTGTATTACCTATCATACTCATGACTTCATGATGGTGGGACAAATGTAATTCAAAGTACCTACTCTTATGGTCACACAATGACATTTCTCTCATATGACGCATGAGAAAATGTGTCGCAACGCTTCCACAAAATAGTACTTTTTCTGCGATTCTATGAAAGTTAACAAAAGGGAACTACTAACTACCGGTGAAAATCTAATATTGCAAACAGCGTGTGCAAAGGGAACTTTGTACATGTCTTGCATACAATTTATAATACGAAATTATAAATTGTGAAGCAAAATTGCAGCCGTAGAAAAAGTATAGTGTGCAACACGTACGAAAAGTGCAGTTTTCGACACTAGTTAAACAATACTATTTTACACGTTCCTGCGAGTTTAGTGCAAAATTAGAGGGAAATTGTAATTTGACATTAAAAATGTATTTTTCCTACGTTTGTTTACAAAGTCATAATTTTGCACACACATTTGCGCGCGCAATATTGAATTTTGCGCACGCTTACCCTTGGTTGTTTTGCTCACAATTTCATACACGGATTTTAATTAGAACCATTGTTGAAATAAACAAAACACCAGTTATTGACATCGTAGTGACGACTCGTTGGTATAAAATTTTGAAAAGCCGACACTGTCAAACGCCTAAATTTATGGGTGTCATTTGCTTGGAGTTTTAATACACTCGTTAAAAAACCGTAGAAAAATATGGTTCCTTATTACTCTTGCGCAAAGTGTCTTGTCGGCACTTAACTACTGTCCGAACTCCGTTTCGCGTCGTTTGTGCATTCGCAGTTGCGTGCGGACCAGACTCACTTTGCGCACTTGTTAGGAAGCATACTATTTTTCACTTTCAATTGTTCTAAATTGAGCCTATACAATAGAATTATTATAATCTGAAGCTATTACTACATTTACTGTAAATTCCTTCTATATTAACTGAAACTTTAACTAACGATTGACGTTAATTTTCAATTGTAAATTGAACGTACAAGAACTAACTTCAAATTGGCATTGCAGGTTCAATGCAAAATTAAAACTTCCCAGACAAACGACTCCATACATAATATGCCGTCTAAACTTATTATGAACTCTGGTGTTCCAACAAAAATAGTTCTTTTCCTTTGTAGAAATAATTAATAATGGTAATGGGGCAAATTTGAGAAATTAATGAGGTTATAAATTATTTCTAAGTACTTCGTCGAGGCCCGATAGAATTTAGGAAAAAAGCCCGATAGAATTTAGGAAAAAGTTAAGTACCAAATTAATGTTATTTTGACCTGCTCCATACATTCTAGAGGGGATATCACGTACTCATGTTACACCCTACGTAGGTAGGGAAAAACATGCTGAACAAGTAGCATGCATGCTCCTGTCTTACCGTCTCATTCTGGTACTAACAGGCTCCAATTAATAATAGTTTAGGAACTATAGCATATAGACTCCAATTGTAAATATATATACAGATATGTCTTATCGCGGGGCACACAGCTTCCAGTTTTACTCTAAAAAGTAGCATAAAGACTCAATTTATATTCGAGGCATAGCATGCAGGCTCCCTGTCATAAGTTTTATTATGGGTCTAACAGGCTCCAATAACATATTAAGAAATATAGCGTACAGACTCCAATTATTGCATATACGAAAGTATGTACATATGTCTTATTGAGGAGCATACAGCCTCCAGCCTACAGTCTACTTTAGTAAGTAGCATAAAAACTCAACTCATATTCAAGACATACCGTTCAGGCTCTCTGTCTTACATCGTAATTGTGAGCCTTACAGGCTCCAATAGATTAAGAAATATAGCGTACAGACTCCAATTGCATAATAAATACAATCAAATCATTTTAATAGACCATTTATTTTATTAAGCTCAAGATTTGACTTGTGGCCAGCGTACATTGGATTAATTTTTCAATAAACGTCTGTAATTTTAGTCATTTTTATTTCTATAAAGATATTAATGTCCGGCCGGTCTATTATTTCATAATAATTGACCTCCTATCAGTCACTTATATTAAAAATAATGCCCTAGGGCGCATAAACAAAAAAATATCGCCCTTGGGCATTATGAATTTAAATTGACAGTAATTTGATAAGTAAATCATTTATAAATCAAAATAATCATTGTTTTGTAGATAACTCCTAAATCTTTGAGGCGGAAAGTTCATATTTTTCTACTTACTTTTGGGTGAAGCCTCATCCAGTTTTTTGGACGATTCGTTCGTTGTTGGAGAGAGAATTTCGCTCTACTTACAGTAAAACTACTGCGAATAATAATTTACCCGAGAAAGGGCTCGGACGAATCGAGCTTGGTGACGTTTCGGCAACTTCTCTGCTGCCTTCTTCAGAACTATCTAAAAAATTAAGCTTTAGAAACAATGAAATGCGAAAAGTTATACCTATTAATGTGTTTGTCTTTGAGTATTAGTGTATATTCTGAAAATCGTTTTTGCTTTTGACATGAAAATGTCATTTGATAAGAATTATTTATTTTATTTTATTAAATTCTGATCAAATGACATTTTCATGTCAAAAGCAAAAATAATTTTCAGAATATCATACACTAATACTCCAAGACAAACACATTAAAAGGGAGAAATTTTGGCATTTTATTGTTTCTAAAGCTTTATTGTTTAGATAGTTCTGAAGAAGGCAGCAGAGAAGTTGCCGAAACGTCAACAAGGTCGATTCGTCCGAGCCCTTTCTAGGATAAATTATTATTCACAGTAATTTTACTGTAAGTAGTGCGAAATTCTTTCGCCAACAACGAACGAATCGCCCAAAAAAGTGGATGAGGCTTCACCCAAAAGTAAGTAGGAAAAAAAATTGTATGTTGCCACGGTAAATGCCCGGCCAGGTTTAGGCCCCTATAATTTATATCAAATCATAATACATAAAAGTTATTTTTTTAAATACAAGAAGTCGGTCATTAAACGTTGAAGACACCATGAGCATTATAAGACATAACGCCTTCGGTCGAAGTATACCGCTCGGGCCAGGGGCCCTCGGGTTCTACACTATCGACCTCAAGCGTTATTATCCTTATAATGCTCTAGGTATCTTAATTACTGTAACAACTGCCGCTTTATTAACGTGAGTGTATATGTACGTTCAGTAAGTTTTAGTATTAATTAATTTTTCTATTACCTACTAATCATTCTCATGACTTCATGATGGTGGGACAAATGTCATTCAAAGTTGGCATATAGTCACACATATAGTGTGTCGCGATGCTTGCACAAAATAGGTAGTACTTTTTCTACGATTGTATGACAATTAACCAAAACGAACTACTGCTGAAAATCAAATATTGCAAACAGTGTGGAAAGGGACTTGCTTATTATTTATAATACGAGTTATAAATTATATTCTCTCATTTGGTAGCATGAGTGTGTCGCTATGTTTGTACAAAATAGTACTTTTTGCACGTTCCTACTCGTTTTGTGCCAACTTAGAGTGACATACGCGGGATGGGATAGACTTTTCATTTGCAGTTGCAAAATTTGCTCTTTGCACATATTCGTATAAGAAAACAATTTGTTTTGTTAATTCAAACATATGTATTAAACCGGATAAAAAGTTAAATTTTTCATAGAAAGGCAAAAATGGATAAAATAATAATATAGTTAACAAACTAAATGTAAAATATAGGCACTTCTTATAGACATTTAAAAGTTACATTAGAATTCAAATTTACAATGAGTGTGAAATAATTTAACAGTGTACCTACATCAAAAATACAAGTTCGTGCCCTATCTGCAAAAGAGTTGTTAAACAATTGTGATGATTTACAGGTTCATATTGTGTGATTTTACGTTAGTTTTAATTTCAAAATTCAAAAGTTAGTGTGACACTACAGAAAAAATTACGATAGTAAAAGAGTTGAAGCTTACCCGACCACAATAAAAGTATGACAATGTTGAATACACACGGTTTGCGAAAATTGGGAGTGAATATTTCAGAGGGTGATTGTTCAATAGAAAATTGACAGAAAACTTCATGTAAACATAAGTCGGCCAATAAACCCTAAGCAAGCTAGAATCTTTATAAAAAAAAGTAACCCCTAAAGTTTTCCGTTATATATTCGAAGAGGTTTGAAACGGTCACAAAATTTTTACTTTTTTTAAAGAGTTTTAATTCGAAAATTGTAATTTAATTTAAATATCTTAGTCAGATGTGAGTTAAACCCTGCCGCCTTAGACTACCTCGATACTCGATACCTAGTTTTTTTTTTATTCTAACCTTTTCTACACTTAGAAGACAGAAATTTCAGAAGCAGGATATTCTAGATTAAAAATATGATCCTGTAGCATGGTCGAATTCAAGTAAGGGCGCGTTTTCAAGTAGAGTAAATTTTAAGTAATACACGTAAATAATATTGCCGCTAATAAGTAAAGTGAGAAAAACACCAAAAACTGAAAAATTAAATCTTTTTAAAATAAATAAAATAATCATAATAATAAAAATTATACCGGGTGTCCAGCAGAACCTGGACATAGGAGATTAACATGGGAAATCGGTTTTTACTTTTTTGCGCCGGTACGGTTGAATTGATTGAAAAACTTTTAAGAGTAAATTTGTAGAGCGTATGGTCAGCTATCATCCTGTAATTTTTTCAATACTCCAGGAAAATCGGCTCTACTGACATAATAAATTATTATGTTGGCGACACTGCACATGCATGGCGGGGGTGACGCGCCAAATTCAAATTCTTGCACTTTTCGAGGCGTTTTTCCAAAAAAACAACCCAAACTGAGGTGTTGAAAAAATTACAGGATGATAGCTGACCATAAACTCTACAACTTTCCTCTTAAAAGTTTTTCAATCAAATCAACCGTACAGGCGCAAAAAAATAAAAACCGATTTCCCATGTTAATCTCCTATGTCCATGGTTCTGCTGGACACCCGGTATGCTTCGCACAATTAGGTATAATTCATTAATAAAATATGAAGTATTTTGCGGCTGGTCAGAATCATTTCTAATATTCTAAGTGTTTTCCAAAGTGATCTCCCTTGCGTCTCGACATTGACTGTCCTCGACTCAGTCAACGTCGAGAAGCAATGGAGTTCACGTAGCTCTTTGCCTCATTGCCTTTGATAATGTTCTCTGCAGATGTGGACGAAACGTCAGAAAATTTCACTGGACCACGGCTTCAAAGCCGGGAAAACGCTTTAGAATGCAATAATAAAATGTGAAAACGGACACTTATTTCGAATTCGACAAAGAGCACGTTTTTAATCTAAAAAACATGCCTTTTCAATTATCGTGATCGAAATGCAGGAAACTTAACTTATAAGTAAGTAACATTTTTAAGTTATCCTTATTTTAATCAAAGTTGATAGGTAGTCGTGGGATGAGGAGATATGGGGACAAAAAACACCGACTTATCTGTGGTGCGATGTTTCGTGACGAAATTGTCACTTTCTCAAGCACTTAGAGGTTACGGGTATTTCAAATGTCACACATATTGAACAAAAAACACACATTTTCAACGAAAACGAACACTGAGCAACAAAGACTTGATTAAAATATCGTACGTGTGGATTTATGGTACTTTAGAAGGTTGTCAAACCAGAATCCACACGTACGTTATTTTATCCAAGTCTTTGTTGCTCAGTGTTCGTTTTCGTTGAAAATGTGTGTTTTTTATTCAATATGTGTGGCATTTGAAATACCCGTAACATCTGAGTGCTTGAGAAAGTGACAATTTCGTCGCACCACAGATAAGTCGGTGTTTTTTGTCACCATATCTCCTCATCCCACGACTACCTATCAACTTTGTTTATTTTAAAAGAGTCTAGTTCTGTTATGGTCCATTTGCCTATGTATGCTTATACGAAGTTTTATGCCTAATTTTCTGTTTTATCACACCTTGAAATATTTACCTCTATTTGCCGGACCAAGTCACCATAAAAAAAAACATTTTAAACTTTCACATCCTGTATCAAAGAACTGAAACATTTTGGAATATAAGTTCATACACGGGGTGTTCATTATAAAACCTCATCTAGCAGGCTATGAAATTTTGACAGAAAAGGATGGCATAATCAAAATAAATGGACTTTTGTTTCTCCATCCTTTTCTTTTGACATTTCACAGCCAACTAGATGAGGTTTTATTATGAACACCCCGTAGACCTTTTGCCGTATACTTTGACATCTACCATTACTTTATTGTACTGACTCTCTAAATATCATTATAACTACATTGTAAAAGGGCCCATGTGATATTGTCTCAGACGCCTTGCAGGCTGCTAAACAATTTTAAACTGCGTTAAAGAAAAGATATACCTATATATAATGAAGATGACAGGCACATACAGCAAAATCTATAAGTAACGTATCTATAGGTTGAATTAGCTTTAAATAAAACATTAATAATATAAAATAATAAAGATCATAAACTGTGTTAAACGTTTTACATATTACCTAAAATAATGTGTCTGCTATGTTTGGATAGGAAAAGAGTTTAACTTAAGTTAAAAATTCAACTAAAATAAGTAAACAATAAATAAATATCAAATAAACAAAACCAGAAATCTAGAGGTTCGATAAACACGAAAATGTCTAATACTACTAATTAACTTCTACGAAAGTCATTCATATCTACGGAGTTAGTCATTTTAAAAATATAACAAAAATATAAATGAAAAAAAAATTTTGATGTCCTTAACAATATCGTAAAATAAATGAATTAAAATAAATGTTTCTTACAAAACTACAACTTTTTCATGTATATCAAACAAACAAAAAACTAATATCCCGGTAACCACGTAGGTAGGTAATTTTATCGATAATACTTTGAATGGAAACTTACTTTTTTTGTTCCTTAAACATTAAATTGAACAAATGCTGTATTTTACTCTTGAGAACTATAGGTGTTTTTCCGGCAAATTCTCGATGCTTTTCCAGGAATAATTTTAATTCGGCGGTTGGCGGATATACACACTGCCCTCGTTCCATCGAAGTTTTAAAATACACGTTAAAATGTTTCTTCAGTTTATTTTTCTGTGGAGTGGACCAACCAACAACGGGTTTTCCTTCTGCAGAATTAATAAAAAAAAAAAATTAACAAAACGCAAAAAAGCCTTTCCTTGCTCTCTTCTCTGTGTAGAAAAATTTCTGCTATACGAAGTAGGATATTTAAATTGAGACTTTTACCGTTTGGTTTTTTTGACAAAAAAAAAAACGTATCTTTCAACCAGACTTCGGTTTCACTGGAATCTCTCGGATGCCCTCGGATGCCCTACCGGATACCCTACACACCGTGTAGTCCCGTATAGTGACCCTTAGGAACCCGTAGAAGATAAAACAAGCGAGCATTAACAGTTACGAATGGTTTTATAAAGAAATAGTTATTTTCCCAACAAGTGCGCAAAGTAACACTTTCGCGCACGAGACTGCCGTTTCGCGCACGAGACGATGCGAAGCGGAGTTCGGGCAGCAGTCAAGTGCGCGGAAGACACTTTGCGCAAGAATTAGGAACATTTTTTCTACAACCGTATAAAAAAAGCGCTAGGACAATCCAACTGTATTCCTTAGGCTATAAAACTTTACAAAGGAATGCAACTTAAAAATGAATCCACCTGCCAGTAATATGGGACATCTTTAACGATTTTATAAATGATTAGGCTTTACAGTTCTTTTCTGCTACCCCTGTATTGACGGCGTGCGTGAAAGACTTTTATTTTCAACCACATATGTAATGATGACATTTCTGTTTTTTTTTAAATCTTGGGAGTGTCTTATTGCTGGTCTAGGACGGGAAGTAGTTACTAGTAGGAAGTAGTTGAAAATAAAATAGTATAAATTATATACTCGATGGGAATCTTTATGACTGTCTCGTAAAATTGAATTTTGCGCTCTCTTACTCTTGGTTGTTTTGCACAAACTTCATACACAAATTTTAATTAGAACCATTGTTGAAATAAACAAAACACCAGTTATTGAAATCGTAGTGACGGCTCGTTGCTATAAAATTTTAAAAAGCCGACACTGTCAAATGCTTAAGTTGATGGGTGTCATTTGCTGGCAGTTTTAATACACTCATTAAAGAAACAGAGAAAGTAGAAAAAATATTGTTCCTTATTACTCTTGCGCAAAGTGTCTTGTCCACACTTAACTACTGTCCGAACTCCACTTGTCGTCGGTCGTGCATTCGCAGTTGCGTGCGGACGAGACTCACTTTGCGAACTTGTTATGAAATATACTATTTTTTACCCTATGGCAACCAGTAACCTTCTTTTACGCTGCTATGGGCTACGTGCGAGAAATATAACCGTGAAAATATGTGTCAGGTTGCATTCCGTCAATAATGCGCTAACGGTTGTAGAAAAAGGCTGTGTATTTTGTTTCTTAGGTCATTTTCGTTTCGCACCCGTTCTGATTCTGGTTGACATAAAAATGACAGACCAGCTGATTTTCAACCAATCAGCTTTGATGAAAATCAGCTGGTCTGTCGTTTTTATGTCATTAGGAACCAGAAGCGCTGTAAAACGAAAATGACTTTATTTGGACAAATGTCACTTTTCTACGTCGAATACGATAAAACATTTGCATTTTTTACTGTATGATCAGCGCAAATCATTAATCTGTATATTAGTTTACCTAGAAACGTGGGACAAAATAACCTCTTTAACAATTGATTAGGTGGTCATCTGACAAAGGAAAAAAGTAATAAATTTGATTTTAACAAATGTGTGAAATTGACACCCCCGTTACCTAAAGTAGGTAGTTAATTGGTGAAATGGAAATTTAGTCCCACGTTTAATATACAGTTAAAATACAGATTAATAAATTACGGTAATCATATGTAAAGAACACTTTTTATACTGTAATAGACGGAGAAAAAAAAAATTTGCCCGAGGCATTGATATCAGTTTCCTTATATTGCATCTACAAATAGGACTTCTCCAATAACACAGTTAAACTTCCATCACCCTCTACGGCGTGAGGTATCTTGTGTAACCAAAGTTTGATTGGAATATATTATGAGTTATTTACAGGCTAGTTGCAACTTATTTGGCACCAATTTATTATAATATTTAACTAATTAATTATCATATTGCGCTTTGCGTCCTATGAATAATTAGAAAGGTGTTGGATCGCAGGTGTAGGACAAATAGCCACTTCACTTTCTCGAAATCGCCAACGTTTCGACCTTAATTTTTAGGTCTTCCTCAGGGCTACAATAACAACATACGTATGACAAACCAATAGGCACAATGAACTTTAAATATACAGGTAATTAACAAGAGAAAAGCATCACCAAACTGGTGCATCTTATACATTTTTTCCCTTCATAAAACTATGCCTAATAATACAAAAATAAATAAACAAGTATAATTAGCAACATGGACAATTTCCACAAGCCACCGACAAAAAAAAAAGTGTGAACGCTACCTGACGTGGTAATTGATTATAAATTATTAACAAAACAAAACAAAAAAAAACGAATGAACTATTTAACTTGATGGCCATGCACCACTCAGTAATTGAACGGCGCGCGATACCCGCAATGTACGAGTAAAAGCAGTTACATATTGGAATGTATTCTGCCGCGGAAGGAAACACAGCTTACCTTTTTCAGTCAGTGAAGAATGTCAGATCCAATACAGACTATCACGTGTTAATCCTAGTATTAAACTGGCATATTACAACACTAGAACTTTGAGCCAAATTTATTCGAGGTTGAAGCATCCTGTCCCCACTTCTCTTTCATCTTAATTAATTTATAGAGTACCGTGTGGAATGTGCGGTAAGTGCTATGTGGGAATGACTCGGCAGTACCTCAGGAACCGAATTTACCAGCATGAATATGACTGTCGTGAAATCAATAGGGGAAAGAGGGAGAAGACTGCTTTGGCACAGAACCATTTCACTTTGGGTCATAATTTTGATTTTCAGAACACCGCCATACTGGACCGAGAGAATAATTATCATAGGCGAGTTATCAGTGAAATGATACACATCCATATTAACAGTACTGCTAATGATAGGACCGACACCTAAAATTTAAGTGTGCTGTATTGCAATCTTTTACAACATATTAAAAATACACAGTCGAGGTAGACATCTCCTTCTTTCTTCTTCTTTGTGGTCCGCATCTGGCGCCTAGCATAGATAATGTGCGAATCGATGTGAATGGGAAAAAAATAAATAAATAAAAAATTGGGCAAAACACTGCACTTCGTACAGGTCGAGTTTCACTTTATCGTTTTGGACTCCTGGTGTTATTTCCCTGTTTTGTTTCGTTGGCCCGTGTGTTTGTTGCTTGTCTTTTACGTGCACTGTCTGGATTTTAACAATTTTGATTTTATGTACTGCTATGACGGTCTGTATAAGCTTTGGTGACATTCTTCACTGACTGAAAAAGGTAAGCTGTGTTCCCTCCCGCGGCAGAATACATTCCAATATGTAACTGCTTTTACTCGTACATTGCGGGTATCGCGCGCCGTTCAATTACTGAGTGATGCATGGCCATCAAGTTAAATAGTTCATTCGTTTTTTTTTGTTTTGTTTTGTTAATAATTTATAATCAATTACCACCTCAGGTAGCGTTCCCCTTTTTTTTTTGTCGGTTGCTTGTGGAAATTGTCCATGTCATTCTATTGCTAATCATACTTGTTTATTTATTTTTGTATTATTAGGCTTAGTTTTATGGAGGGAAAAATGTTTAAGATGCACCAGTTTGGTGATGTTTTTCTCTTGTTAATTACCTGTATATTTAAAGTTCATTGTGCCTATTGGTTTGCCATACGTATGTTGTTATTGTAGCCCTGAGGAAGACCTAAAAATAAAGGTCGAAACGTTGGCGATTTCGAGAAAGTAAAGTTTCTATTTGTCCTACACCTGCGATCCAACACCTTTCTAATTAATTATAAGAGAAATTTTAAAATAACTGGCGTCCATTTTAAAATGATTTAACAATTAATTTTTCACATTTTAATTTTATCAGCTGTTGGAGATAGTTACCTACTTTATATGTTATTAGACGTCATAATTTTTAACGTCGAATTTAAATCCTGCTTAAGTGTTATTGTGATTTATATGTGATTAAAAAAGCACAACAGGAATGTCCCAAAAAGGTACAAACTACTATAAAACGGTAGCCTTATTAAAAAAAATAATCTTTATTTTTATTACAAACTCTGAACTGTACAGGATTATCATCAGATTGGTACCAGACGTTTCTCTATCTTTGTTTTTAGAAGGAATTCAAAACTTGTAGAGATTTACCTGAATATTTGCAAGGATGCAAGGATACTTATTTGCTTCTACACGGTGTTCTACAAACCCGTGCCTTCAGTCTCTTTTTTTAATGAAACACCCTGTATTTTATTTAAGAGTTATTTAGGATTTTTTCTTTCTTATTTCAAGAGTATCATACGTCATTTTTTTTATCGATATTGGTGTGGCTAAAAAAGGTTAGTTTTAAAAAAAAGTAGATTGGAAAGAGCTCTACAACTTTCGTATTAAACACAATTTATTTCATACTTCAGGTTTTGGACAGAATCATTCATACGTTAGTTGTCAGTTTCTTCATCACTTCGTACGTCAACGAACAAAATTAATTGGGTCTACAATGGCCTCTTTAGAAGCAAGTATGCATTCTTGTAAATATTCATGTAAATTCTATTTCTATAACTTTGGTATTTTAACAATTTCTTCTAAAATCACAAATAAAAGAAACAAGAGAGAGTAACCATTTGGATGAAGCACTCTGCACCTAGAAAGGATTTTGGGTATGACAAATTCAACGAAAATTCGTATTCTAGACTAACTTCAATATTAGCAAACAGTCTTTGACAGTTTGGACACTTATTAGCATTTGTTCCTAATTTTGTTCTCCATATCAGTTTATCGTTACGATGGCTTGGCTCGTAAATCAAGATGTTGATCATTTAATGGAATTTGCATTTATAGTGCATAAAACAAACTTATAACGAATTGTTTCAAAAACGTTGGGAGATGTAAGTAGTTATAAAAGTTGAAAGAAATTTATTTTCTGCAAAGTATGTTAGTGATCAAAATTTTTAAACTAAAGTTTTCCGCAAAAAAAGTTAAAAAAAATTGATCACTAATGTAAGTAGTGTTTTTTGAAGAATAATTTTTGGCTGTAAAAGATTTCAGGGCAGCAAAATTGGTAAAACTATCAAGGAACTTTTATCAAGAAAATTTATCAGACACATAACTCGTGAGATGTTGTACAGAGCAGAGGCAGGCGACATCCACCAGCTTGTTTTAGATCCAACACTGCATGGCAGATGTTTCTCGGATCGAGAAGCAGCCCATATTGCTCTGTACCTCGCTGGTTATCGGAACCAGAACGAAGTGAAAAGAGTGTAACACACTCTTTTCACTTCGTTCTGGTGTGTGTAAAACACTTTGGTGGTTGTCGCCTGCCTCTGCTCTGTACAACATCTCACCGGTACTCCGTACCGTACTGTACGTATCCGGCTTCAAATAGCCGAATCACGGTCCCTAATTTGTCGACCAGCCAAAGCTGTACTCATGAGGGGTAGACCTCAAAACTAGTATGCAGATGGGTTGATCGACAAATTGGTGACCGCCTACACTCTAGACACTTAACTCCTAACAGACATGTTACATCATTTCTCTTACACAAAAACCTTTCTAGGAGCAATTTCAGGCTTATATGTGATTGTGAGGTTATTCCCAATTTACATGATAAAAAACAATGCGATGTAGAAAAAATTCAAGCAACTTTTTTGTAATGTTTAGCTGCAGCCATTGAACTACTTTTTTTACCCTCTACCTTCCCACAGTCATTTGTATCATTGTTTTCGGGACACCCTGTAGAAGAAGAGCATACGAAAAATCAGGGAAAAAAAGATTGTTTGATTTAGACATAAAGAGCTGAAGCACTCAATATTGTTCAAAAACTTACCTCTAGACATTTTCTTCTTTCTTATAGAGTTTATAATCCATGAACGAATTCCTTGAAGAGAACGATCAAATGTTATTCTTGATTCCACAATAATGTCTTGAATTGTCTTGATGGTAGGCACTTTTCCTGACTCTATGAATTCTCCAAATAAACTTCGCACATTATTTTTTTGTGGTGTTGACCACCCTTTTTGACTTCTTGTTATTTCATTTTCCTGGTTCCACTTACTCTTCTTCGAATTGAGTGAATTTCTTTTCCTCACCCTTGAATTGAACTTTCTTGTATTTCCACTGTATCCCGGCGAATCTCCAATTTCTGAATTGGGCACTCCTATCTTTGTCTCATATCCAGAAGCATTAATTTCAGTCTCGACACACTGCTCTGATTTTATCTTATCCTCGTCTTGTACATATGCATTATTTCCAATTCGCACTTCCATTAATACTTTTTTGTTTCGTAACGCTAGAATTTGATTTGTTTCCTTTGGTACCTCACCCACAGGTAGATTGTTTGGTGCCATACCTGCGCATTCCTCTAATAATTTACCAACCGTCACAATTTCGATGTTGGCTTGCTTTTGTTGATAAATGTCCTTGTGAACATGCATAGAATGTCCCATGAAATCACTTACTATTAATTGTGTATCTGATGGCAATGTCGAAGTATTAGTAGCTAAATGTTTTCGCAATTTGTTGGCTGTTAAAGAAGGTGCATCTAGTTGATATTGATAACAAATCTGAGTTAGTGCTTCGTCCGCTCGAAAGAAAGGAAATCTCTTTGAAGAAGGGTTGGCAAATAAGTATTTCTCATTTATTTCGTCTACCCCAACTTCGGACCTTTTATGTAACAAAAGGTCAATTCCATTCTTTAAGTGGTTGGGCAATATATTGGAAATTTTCTTGTTAAGTTTCCCCTGAGATAAGAACCTAGAAAATTTTGCTGCTACTAACTTGTCTTCAGGATTGAGCTTTCTTAAATGATCCTCCCCTACATGTGAAATACTTTCATATTCAGCAACTAAGGTTTTTTGGCAATCTCCAGGCCTTTTCCGATTAAACACCATTATGTAAACTAAGATAGCCTTGCACAAGCGACCATAAGTTTTTCTGTTAAAGCACGATTTTGCAGCTGAAAAAGCTTCACTATATTCTTGATCCAAACATTCCATCAGTTTCTTTACCTCAGCTGTAGTAGGTAGGCGTTCTACTTTTTGCCTCTGATATTCGGCTCTATTTTCGCCTACCATTTTAGTGATAAAATTGTTCATATTCTTCTTCAGCAAAAAATCTAGCTTTTCAAGATGTGTTTGCCACTCCGTGTTAACACACATAATTGCTTTTGTTTTCAATAAATCAACAATTTTTAGAATCAACGTACAGCTGCTGCTCGCCGCACTTGGTGACTTAAACTTACTGTACGAATATCCTGATCTAATTTTAATGGCATTTACAATATTCTCATAATATTTGGGGAAAACATGTCTCTAATATTATCTACCTCAGGTACATTTTTGTGAAATATATTAAATAAGTCCGCTAACAGTCTAAGCTGCTGTGATATATGAATATGCTTTCCTCCTAAATTGGTGAGGAAGTACTTTTCAATTAACAAATTCCCAAAGCTAATGGCAACAGCGTCTTTGAAGATAACTTTTCTATGCTCTTCTTTGGTAATATAAGGAAAAATATGAAGGAGCAACTCCTCCCTGGCTTCTTCATTAATGTTAGAGCCAATTACTCTACCAAAACCCCTAACATTTTTAACCCTGTCTACCCCACCTGCCTTGCAGTAGGTTCTGACATGTCTGCTTATTGACACTGAAGAGTAAAATCCTTTACAATACGGACAAGCTATTATCTTATTCGTGTGTTTCACCTCTCTCACCACAATTTTCTTGTCTTCTTTTTTATGGTGATTGTAATCACCATCTCTTCTTAATAATGAGAGACCAGAAAATCTTCTTTTTTCTGTAAACAACAAAAATATAATGGTAGTTGTGATTTAAATATGAATAGAAGATTATTTGCAAATTAAAGGTTTACAATATTCGTAGGTAAGTATAGGCATAAAAAACATTTTTCTACAAACGTCAAATAATGACGCATTTTACGCTTTCATTTGACAAACGAAAACCTAGCCTTTTTTGAGGATCAGAATGTGAGTGTACTTTTCCGCGCGTTGCCCAGGACAGCAAGCGAAAAAGATTTTTTCGCTTGCTGTCAATAGCAACTACCACCACTCAACCAATTATTAAAAACGTCATTGTCACTTTGATTTAAATTTTCAGATTGTGTTTTCAGTTGTGCTCAGTTGTGATTCACATTATTTGAAATTGATCGTTTGAAGAAAAAACGTTGTATGCATTACGAGCACAAAGTAACTTTTTTGCTCTCGAGTGATTGCCGCTCTCCGCTTCGCGTCGCGCGGCAAACTTCACTCTCCGAGCAAAAAAGTTGTACTTTTCGCTCTTAATACATAAATAACTATTTAGCACTTGGAGCAAATTCAATTTAAAATAAAAGAGTGTTATCTAAGTGTGTTAAGTGATGAAAAAAGGAAATATTTATTACAAAGTCAATTTATATCAAAATGCAAGCCTACATATGAAGCTAAATTATAACGTAAAAATATGAAAAACCATTGGAATCTGTAATACAAGGAATTTTGAAAAAAAAAACAAATATACCTAGATAATAGTTATTTATGTATTAAGAGCGAAAAGTACAACTTTTTTGCTCGGAGAGTGAGGTTTGCCGCTCGACGCGAAGCGGAGAGCGGCAATCACTCGAGAGCAAAAAAGTTACTTTTTGCTCGTAATGCATACAACGTTTTTTCTGCAAACGATCAATTTCAAATAATGTGAATCACAACCGAGCATAACTGAAGTCACAATCTGAAAATTTAAATCAAAGTGACAATGACGTTTTAAATAATTGGTTGAGTGGTGGTAGTTGCTGTTGACAGCAAGCGATAAAATCTTTTTCGCTTGCTGTCCTGGGCAACGCGCGGAAAAGTAAACTCACATTCTGATCCTCAAAAATGGTTAGGTTTTCGTTTGTCTAATGAAAGCGTAAAATGCGTCATTATTTGACGTTTGTAGAAAAAAGATATTCTATATGTGTCCAAAAACTGTAAATGAGAAGTTCTAAACGAAACTCTCAGTAAAGAATACTAACAAGAAAAAGGCAAAAATTTGATTGTTAAGGAGCCAGTGCCATGGTTTTTCTTGCAAAACAAACTAATTTGAAGTAAAAAAAAGTAATTCAAAAATAACTGTGACAGGAGCAAGAAGAGCAAGTGGTTGCATATGCAAATTGGTGCCCTAGCTCAGAATAACCTGGAGAGTATGGAGTTTCACTTATATGGCCGCATTAGTTTGTGATGGTCAAAGTAGAAGCCCCCTCTTAAAAGTGGCACTCACTCTTAAATTTCCCAAGGACACAAAGGAAACCTCGACTTTGAAATATGATGCCCAAAACCAAAAGTGAATCTTACAACCATGTAATAAGCAAAAAAATCAACCTCACAATAAATCAATTATTTCAAAAGAACTAAGAAATATCACTTCATTAATCAATTAATTACTTCAGTAAATTCAAATTTACCGCTCACAGGACACCACATTCCATGTTCACACTCTCACAAAACTAGGCGTGCGTGACGTCTTGATTTTATACTATACCAGAAAGCATGTCTATCATGAAGGGGATGTGGATAATAAGGATAAAATAACCTCTAGCGCTGATGGAGTAAAACCGACGTAATGTCGATTGGGATGATTGATGACATTCATCAAAATTCTACAGGATGTCAAAAAAATCAAAAAAGAAAATCCTACAGGATGTCAAAAAAAAAAAAAAAAAGTTACATCTCTAATAGCGTTTTTCACTGGCTGCACTAGTGCGCACTGAATGTATTTCCTTCTTTGTATTTTGATTGAATTAACAAAGAAATACACTAAGTGCGTAGTAGTGCTGCCAGTAAAAAACGCTATAAAATAAATAGTATGAAAATAATTATTTCATAATACGAAACAAAGGTAAGTAAAATTAATTATACAATCAATATTTCACAGAAAAATCCAATTCTCAACTATTAATACTTAATTGGATTATTTCAGGCTCCGCAAGAAATATCACCCGTTGATGACATCAGCTGATCAAGATAAACAAAACAAGAGATGAAAACTTTTAAATGAACCAAACATAAAGGCATAACCACTCAATTGAAGGCAAAGCAAAGGTAGTAAATCCAAAGAGCCACCCCTAAGTTTAGTTAAGTGGTCGCACAAAGGCTTACAACATATTCCAGAACTGAAAGTATTCAACTTGCACTGTCACTAGGTAAGTAAAAGGTAAACTACAGCCACAAAATCCCTCAAAATGTGGTTGTAATCTCATTAAAGCTTAATTAATTCATATATAATTGTTGTGTAGCTGTAAAGCATTGAATAACCAGAGGTTCGATGAGCTGAAGATGGATAAACCAAGAGGAGCAAGATAAGGTCTCAACAAAGCAATGATATCTGAGATAATCAAATTAAGTCAGTATGTAATAAACTGAAAACTGAATAGACGGATTAGACGAAAAGGAAGATTTAGTTTTAATGAAATACCAAATTTGTTAATTCCAAAATACAATCGTTATAGTCTCCTTGACAGCACAACATCGTAGGAACTTTGAAAGCTCACCCCTACATCTGATGAATACAGTCCATTTTTTGCATATTATGTTTATCTCTAAAATTCTTTAAAATCTTTAAGTTGTGACATTATCAAAAAAAAATCCTAAAAAAACGAACATGTGACTTTTTTGACGGCTGTAAAACACAAATAATTTAATCTAAACATGAATTGGCGTTCAATACTTATTTTTTTAGTAACCTATTCACTGGAGTTATTTTCAAAAAAAAACACAAAATAAAAAATTTGGTAGACTTTTTGATAGAATTTGATAGAAGGTTATTTTACAAAAGAAAAATACTTAAGCTAATGTAGCATGACACAAATGCCTCAGATATTAAGGCTACATCAAAAAATTGCAACAGAGTTTGTAAAATGCTATATCAGCGAAGTATCTTTAAAGTATTCTTCTTGTATGTCTTCAACTTAATTTTTGTGTTCAAAAGTTTTTGTTTTAATACATGTTTACAATAACAAAATACATGTTACACAATGTTTTTGAGATAGTGGTCAACATACATCTTAAGGAGGCTACTCGATAGACTTTTAAATTTTAAAATCTCTGCGTTTTTTCTATAATACAAATCCACGCATTAATAAAAAAAATAAACTTTCAATACGCAATATTATTTTCTTCGGGATATTCTAGAAAGTCCGCATTAACTAACTTGTCAAACCCTGTATTATAAGCAATGCGTTTTTCAATGCATGTTCAAAATATGAAGTTTTTATTTTATTCTGGAACAAAGTATGTGATCAAATATTTTGTTGCAGAAAAAAAATGTATGGCAAATTTATTTTTAGAGGTGCCTAATATTTCTTACCAACTACCTAGCAGAAATCTGTATGCTCCCACTGAAACTATATGCATATATATGTTTTCATATTAAATAAAGATCTATACTGAAGGAGAACCCTTAGAAGATGTGTAATTCTTTTTTGTTGTTGAATGAAATTACTTGTAACCTGTAACTAGCACATTGTTTTTATAGGCACTAATATTAAACATGAAATGTAAATACATCTTACCAGCTGGTTTTTTGATCGCTAATGCCTCCATTACTTTCTCTTCATTTTTATGTATGTTCATGAGATGCCTAGTGATGTTCTTTATTAATTTGCCACAATAGAGACAAGCATGTTTTTTTTTGTGTTCCTTGATTTTGTCATCTTTGATTCAGCTTGACCGAAAAAAATAGTTATTAATTTTAAGAAATGGTTTTTAAGTAAATAATTTCTAAAACAAATTTTTGTCATCTCACATGCCACAATCACCTTACATTTAGTTATGAAAAGTAGGTAGATTTTAACTGAGATTTTAGTATGTCAGGTAAATTTTGTTGCCATAACATGATTGTAGCAAAATTTACATGACATACTAAAATCTCAGTTAAAATATAAGGTAAATATATTAGCTATATTGGCTTTTCTAATAAACTAATAATTCTATAACCATAATGCAATAGACTTTTTAAACAATTTTTGTTTGTTGTACCACAGAAGTTATTATTTTCAATAAGCTTCTAAGAGGCAATTAAAATTTATTTTGAAAAAATAATTAACAAGATAGTTGAAATTTAAGTCCTTAGAGCTCTGATACGCCTTGGATAAAACCACCAGTAATTATTATGAAATAGTGGTATATTAAGATTAAAGTTTCATAAGAAAGCTGACTGTTGCACCAGTCCAAGTTTTGCAATGGATATGTGCAACAAAAGATCTTATAAATGTGTACCTTATACTATTTTTTTTCATTGAGGAAATTAATTTTATGTTTTCGATAAATACAAGTTTAATTTCCTCCAATTAGCTCCCCGTGTAGCCACTATCTTGATTTAAAACAAACATAAATGACAGATTTTCAAATATTTGAATTCACATGAACTATCAATAACTATCATATTAAAAGACAATGACTTAAATCAAGTTCGCACCATTTGTAAAAATGAAAATAAGTGTGTAACACTACCATATCAAAATAATTTAATATTGTTTCATTTAAAATCTCTATTAAGGATGACATTTGATGGGTTATGGCTACCAACAATCATTACAAGAAAAAAACTAAAACTGATGTCAAAAAGATATTCATTTCAATACTCTTTTGACATCATAATGGTGCAAAAATGCTTTCATATTGAAAATAAAATAGAAAAACATCCTAAATTTTGCCATGACACTTATAGGTATAATTACAGGTGGTTTCATTTAATAGTTTGCTGTAACATAATCAACAGAACTAATGAGACAGCCTGTAAATTATTTCAATTTTGAGTTGGATATGAAATTCTAAGCAATTTTAATGTACAGTAAAACTATGATGCATTCGGACCTTGATTTGGACCTATAAAATTTTGACATTTTACACTCTTTTGGCACTAAGTTTACTTGAGGTTAGAAACAAGGGTTGCCAGTTATTTGTAAAAGAACTAGACTAACTTGTGTAGTTTAATCCAATTATTCTCAGTTTTTTTAAAGAAACTAAGTGGGACTTTTCAGTTGGACATTCAATATCTAAACTACTAAATTCTCTCTCTCTGAATGATTGCTATTAGTTTTGAGTTGTAGCGAATGATTTTCTTTGTATGTTGATGTGCTTACATACAGGTTTACATCTAAATCAAAATGAAAGATTTAGTATGGGGTGTTCATTATAAAACTTTATCTAGCAGGCTATGAAATTTTGACAGAAAAGGATGACATAATCAAAACAAATGGACTTGTTTCTCCATCCTTTTCTTTTGACCTTTCAAGGCCAACTAGATGAAGTTTTATAATGAACACCCCGTACTTATTTGTATAATAATATAGTAGGTATAGGTAAATGAATTATTACTTTGAAATCAAAAACATTTAACCATTTTGTATCGCCTAGATTCATTCGCAAAATGCAAAATGCAATACTTGTAATGGTTGTGAGTTTCTCAATGGCATTTGAACTTTTGTACATAACAAAAAGAAAAAAATTTTAATAAATTAAATATGGCAAACTTTCAAACCAAAAGTATCTAATGCATAGATGGGCGAAGGAAAAATTCCCAAAAAAACCTTTGAACCCAATTTTGAGTTTTTACCCGGTTTTTTTTCCCACCTTTTTTTGAAAGCACCCGCTGGTTTCAAGAATTAAGGTTAGATTTTAAATTAGAATTCAATAAATCCAGATTCTGGTTTGTTTTTTGATAAACTAAACACCGGTCAATTTACAAAAGCCTCAAACTGCACAAACCAACAAATTATTGCTTAATCGGTAAGTGTTAGGCATATTGAAAATAGTAACATAAATTAAATTCGGAGGTTACAATGGAATAAACCTGGAATTTTCCTTTAATTGTCCAGGAAATAAGCCCTCAAAAATGAAAAAAAAGGATGAAAACCCATCTCTAAGCTAAGGCTAATTTAGTGACAATTCATAAAACAGGAAAAATTCCATGGATATGGTAGATCCAAATGCATCATAATTCAATTCTTAATTCTACTAGCCTAATTTTCAAATGTTTTTAAAACAATTAAATTTGAAATATTGCAGTGGTAGGTACATATTTATAGATGGGTGAAGGGAAAATTCCCAAAAAACCTTTGAACCCAACTTTGGGGTTTTGCCTGGGTTTCTTCCCATCTTTTTTTCAAAGCACCTTGCAGTATTAAGATTTAAGGTTAGATTTTAGATTAAAATTAGGTAAATCCAGATTCTGGTATGTTTTTCGATAAACTAAACACACACACAACGGACACGGATGGCGCCACCGGAAACCTTCTCTCGGTACTGCCATGAAGCGTGTCTTGACCATTTCGACATTTCGGAAGCCCTAATTGTATCAAAGCCTCACTGATGAGCCGTAACGGCGAAACTAGTCTGTGGATGGACACAATTAGAGCTTGCAAAATGATGGTATCAGTCGTCTTAAAAGGTCGAAAACAGCGTTTTCAAATTAAACACTGGATTTGAATGATCAAAAGCTTAACACTGCACAAACCAACAAATTATTACTTAATCGGTGTTAGGTTAGGTGTATCTGAAAATAGAAACGTAAGTTAAATTTACAGGTTATAATGGAATAAACCCATAATTTTCTGGGAATTTTCCAGAGAATAAACCCTCAAAAAGAAAAAACTGGGTGAAACCCATCCCTGGACTACATACCATGGTTGAATGCCTGAAGATTTTTTCTATTTTCGTCTTGTCTTCTTCTGTTGAAAATTCTTTTCCATTCCCTTTTCTTTTTTACTGGATACTCCACTTCACTATCTGATTCTGAGCTACTCATAGGGATGTAATCACTCTGTTCATCATTATCCCAGGGATCAATTTGCTCATCCTCCAATAATTCTTGTTTTGAGGAAGTGGGGAGAGTAGAATCAAATAGTATCTCTGAATTATTAGCAGCAAGATCATTACTATTTTCTTCAAATAATCGCCGCTTTAATTTTGAGATTTTTTCAGTATCTCTATTATCGTGAAAGTCCATAATTTTTATTATTCTATTTGGTTGTCCTGTAATTATTATATGTCATGGTAATCTTTAGAGACCCAAAGAGAAACACATGTGTTCCAAAATAAATAATCTAATCTTAATAAAAATATGTACTTACCTTCAACCTTCTAATAAAGCCCTTGCCTAAAGGCCCTAAAGGAACTAACACAAGGTTATGCAGAAATAGAAACATGTGAATCGCTGAAAGGGACGAATGGTCAAAAAAAACCCGGCAAAAATGGTGACAATTGACAAAAGCGATGACAGTAGACACTAGACAGATTTGAGAGTAAAGGACTGCTCATGCCATTCGATTTGTGAGACCTCTAAATGACGTCACGGTAGTGCACTGGTTGAGATAAATTATCAATTCGCGAATAAAATTACTGATCGAGGCGATGCAAAATAAACAAATAGGCCTTGTAACAGACAAAGTCAGGTGATGTTTGTTGAATTTTAAGCAGTTTTAAACAGTTTAAAATTTTTTTTCTACTTTTCATGTATACTTACTGTATGAAGCGAGTTTTTAAACATTAACTGATTAAATTTGATACTAAGCTCATCAATTTATAGTTCAACAGTGGTTCCTGTGCATATTTCGAAGGGTTTTTTGTGACAATTCGAGCATTTTTGTTGCCATAATTTTCTTGTGAAGCTGAAATTAACTCATTTATGGGTGCAATTGCTAGGAAGACGTAAGTTTGCATGTAAAGTGTCTGTTTTCTAATCTATTTCATAATTATTATAGGACTTTTGGCGGGAAATTCTTTTTACCTGTTATTTCAGGTTGACATCTTTGCCGCCCAGATGACATCTAGATTTTTGTTTATCGCGAATGGGAACTTTTGTTTGGAAAATGTCGGTTGACCGCTTTTATTCACTGATTTTATGTCTGAGCACGATGTTTATGTTTGACTTCGTCAGTTGTCAAAAGTCAAATATTTTAAAGTTAACCTCAATATAGGATCGAAAATGACGAAAATAGGTATTTTTTTAACACCTAGCTTTTCGCCCCGCCCGCAGCACGATTTAATTACATTTTTTCCAATAATAATAATCAAAATGTTAAAATATCTTGACTTTGTCTCGAATTTTGCCGGTGGTGTTCTACACTCAATACTCTAAATGCAGGAACTAAAAACCATCGCAAACATGAATGGTAAGGAGAGCAGTTTGTAAGAACTAGTTACCTACCACCCTTTGAATTACTGGAAAGAAAGCTCAAATGCAGACTAAGGTAAATGGAAGTAGAAGTTTGATAATTTCTAAAGGTCCTACTACTATATATTATGAAATCGAGCTTAGCTTGCACTATTAAAAACAGGTGTAAGAGTATCAGTGGAGGAAGCTGGTTTAAAATGATATTAAATTAGATAACATTTTTAGGCCTGAACTCTCTGGACCCTAAACCAGGAAATCTTACACCAAGCTCCATATCAGTTTGGATTGGGCTGCCAGGTGCTTTTGTATTTGGGTGCTAGGAAAGAATTACGAGGAAAAAACCTTTGTTTATTGTAGATCCATAAATAATTCAACTAGCTGAAATTTTCATAAAATTGCTATATTCTTTAGCCTTTGGACTGCTAACACTAGTATGCTAAGCTTTTTTTTGTTTTTTTTTGATAATTGTTTATATGAAATAAACATATTATGCTGAGAGTATTTATATTATCTACAATTACGAGAATCCCTGCACCATGAAGAAAATATCCATAAATGGTTAGTTGACTTCATTCAGTACTTTTGCTGCTGAGATAATATGTATTTTGAAAATGTCGAGAGTGTTAGGTGCCCTGCAAACTGCTTATAAAGTCAGTTATGTCCAAAAAATGGCTTTTTCAGAATCTTAACTCAACTTAACTCACTCAAGTTATTTACCTAAAATATGGTAGGTAAACTAACAGTTTGAGAAGGGTTCAGGGTCAAGTTAACCAATAAGTTCCCTAAAATGCATATCGACAACATCCAAATTCTAATGCCAGTATTATACCTTTAAATTAAGAATTAAACTAATTTTCATTTACACTAAATTAACACTTGTCAAAGTTAAATGTAAACTTTTAGTTTGAACCGTTGGTACTTATATTTAATAATTAATAATGAAAGTCTAAACAGATCTAGCTAAAGGTGTAAAAATTAGTTTAATTCTTAGTTTAGAGGTATAAACTAGGCATAAAAATATAACGTCTTGGGTTTGTAATGGTAACGGAAGCAAAGCAGTCCACTGTAGAATGTAGAAGAAAATACAATAATGTTTTATTATGTAGAGTTAAATTAGTAATGAATCCTAAATCTGTATTTTACTTTGAATAAACTGTCAAATAGGAAATATGTATGTAAGTAATGTATTGCAAGTAATGTTTCGGTTATTTGTTCAGCCTCAACTTAATTTAGTATACAACAACTTATTAGTTTTTATAGTTGGTGTGGTAAAACATTTGGTTTTAATTATTTAACAAAACACATTATCCTTCTCAAAAGCAGGTAACAGATTTTATAGTTTAACAAGATTTGAAGAAGAAAACTGACATTTTACGAGAAAATGCTCATGCTTTTCATTCAATTTATAAAAATAAGTTGAATAATTGGATGTTATTTCTGTAACCTTTGTTATTTTCTATTAGGTATTCAAGAATTTAAAAGCTATAATGGCATTTCTTAGGTTTTTCATTCACATAAGGCCACCAGAAGAAAGTTCAAGGGCGTCCCAGTAAGCATTTTTCCATTTTGCTGTATAGAAACCTCTGTAGGTACTTATTTTGATGCCACTGAACTTCCTGCAATCATATCATATGTGAAAGTGAAAGAAAGACAAAGGGCAAAAGGCGCATAAATAGCTCTAAAACTCCAAATCATAGCAAGTTCAAAGATGCACACCTAATTTAGGTAGTTCAAGTATATTGTGTAGATGGTAAAAAATGGTTATTACACTCCTAACTGTCTTCAGGATGGACAAGAAAACGGCGTTTATTTCTCTACAGGATGGCTTGAATTTGACACTTATTTTTTCTGGAAAGTTGGTCCTACTTGTAGCTAGCCGGTAAAGAAAAACCAACTAATATTCTTGAGTCACATTTTTGCAATAAACCTAATTTCTATAGTGTAAAAAAAAAGTAACAACGAATGATAGTAAATTGTAACCACATGGGAAATGTCAGAAAGTTAGTGTTATTGGATAAAGATCAAAATCCTTCAATTTCATATTACCTAGGTAATTTTTAAGAGAGTCTTTCCATTCCATAGTATTGTGGCAAAAGAGCCTCTATGTCTCATGTGCAAAATACCAGTACAAATGTACTAGGAGTAAAATTATTTACAATTGTGATCAACCCTTGGAGTCTCTAAGGTACATAAAAATTTCCATGAGGAGCCTGCAAGCAGACTTGGGAGCCTATATGCAGATAGGGAGTCTGTAAGATATTCTGTGTATGTCAAAAAGAGTCTCTATGCTTTTCACTATAAACATATATATATATATATATATATATATATATATATATATATATATATATATTGATAGCTGTTAAGTTGTCGCCTCCGGTACATGAAGAGGGCGACCTGACCTCCGGGTTTTCTAAAGGGGGTAGATGAAAAATTTTTGTATATATGGGGTGTATATATCACCCAGATTACAAATTCCTTTAGAGGGGAAAATATTTTTGAGTTTGAAAATTGCATATATAAGAAGCATAAAAGAAACGCTATGACCTCCAAAAACTCTATATATTATGATACAAACTAGGCGTTATCGCCTCCGACAGAGTTGCCACATTTGCGTTAGTAGAACCGCTGCCCCTTCACCCTCCTATTTCTTGCAGTCGAGTTTTAATTTGAACATACGGATTGGAAATAAGAACGCTATGGTGGTACTATCTAACAATATAGACATCAAATAATCAATTAATGTTTTTATTGCAGAATATTAGTTTGGTACAAAATCAGTAACATCTTTGAGGCTCGAAAATTCGGCCAATATTTCGTATTTTTTAAAATATTTTATTTTGCGTAAGAAATAATATCGAAGAAGAAGGAAATATAATAAAGCTAAAAACCAAACGACAAAAATTTAAATTTAAATGTCTTTGCAATGAACGCAATTATCTAAAAATCATAGAAAGCGGCAAACCAATGATATTTTTTAATTACCTACTTTTTGAATTAATGTGTACAATGGGGTAGCTAGGCAATATCTTGTTTATCTCACAATTAAAGTTCCAGTAAAAATGAAAAATTGGTTAAAATTAAGATTTTTGCCCTTAGGGAGAAATAGAGCATTTCTCTCTATTTTTAAACCTCAAAATGTGTATATTTTTCCTAGTCGTCGGAAAAACGTCAGCGTCTCTAATTTTTAGCTTTTTCACACAAAACTCGGTATGACAATTAAAAATATGCAAAAAGGCAATATTTACAATTTGGAATTTGAAATCTTATCTGCTTTCTATATTTCCAAAATATTGGAGCTGTTAAGAAGGATACAGAGTGAAACAACTTCTTCGAGGGCAGATACCCCTTCCATTACTGAATTATACTGTGTCAAAGCTTATTTTAAGAATATATTGTTGTGTTAATAAAATAATAAAAAAAGAATGCTTACAAGCAAAAAATATTAACAGACAACAATCAAGAAAATAGAACAAGGTTTTATTAAAATATGCGAAAATTGCACATTTGTATACAGGGTGCCAGTTAAGCATATGATCAAATGGGTAGTGTTCTTTGGATCAAAAGAAAACGATTTGATCAAATTTTTATTAAGCAGTTTCTGGCAAAAAAATTGTTTTTTTGTAAGATCTAAAGATGGATTATAATGAACCTTACTGGACACTTGTTTCTAAGTAAGACTTATGTTTTGATGGAGTAACTATGTTTTTGACAACAGAAGAAACAAACTGAAGAAAACAGACATAAAAGCAAAGACGAAAAAATGTACGTTTCGAAACTCGTGGTGTGTCGAAATGTTATTGCTCTCGGTAAAATATTGATGCGTTCATAGTTTTTACGCAATAAAATATTTTGAATAATTTTGCTATTTAATAATCTTACTCATTCACTGCTAAAAATCATAGTAGTTTGCACAAATTACAGTTTCATAATTTTATGTGTTATCAAATGAAATTCTTTCGGTCACAGATGTTTATTGACACTCCATAATGTGAAATGAAATTAAAAAATTGTAAATTGTGTAAACTACTCTGACCTTCGCATTGAATGTGTAACACTGTTAAATAGCAAAGTTACAGAAAATGTTTGCTTTTGCGCAAAAACGGATGCTACAAATTTTTGCTAAGAGCAACACATTAGGAAAAAATATCAAGGTATTAGGTTTTTAAAAATCAGTCGATTCAGAGTGATTAGAACTACAAGAGTTCTGAAAGTGTTTTTAACAAAATACGGAAGCAGTTACCCCTTTACTAAGTCGGATGGACATCTTTTCTCCATCAAAACTTGAGTCTTGGTTAGAAAGAAGTCCTTAGTAAAATTCATGACATCCATCTTAACGTTGTCTAGATATTACAAGAAAAACACATTTTTTTTCACTAACTTTGACCATCAGTTGTTAATAGAAACTTTTCCTAATGACAGTTGGATCAAATCGTTTTCTTTTGAACCAGAGACTGTCGCAGTACCCCTTTGATCATGTGCTTACGAGACACTCTGAATACATATTTACAATTTGGATATTTGAAAACTTATCTGCTTTCGGCATTTTCAATGCTTTATAGCTGTATATCATAAAGGAAACAAATGAAAGAAACAAAGAAACAAGAAGGAAACAAAATAGAAACAACTACTCCGAGTAGGGCCAATACCCCTACCGGCATTGAATTATACCGTTTGTTTCAAAGCTTAATTAATGAAGAAAACAGACATAAAAGCAAAGAAGAAATACAAGAAAGAGCTCTAGAACAAAACAAAAATATATCATAAAACGGAGAATTAAGTTTAATGTGGGTCAAAGTTACTAAATTACATGTTAACCAAAAAAAACTTACTACTCTCTTTTGAATGGAGCAATAGCGTAATTACCTTTTAGAGGTGACAAATCTCATCCTCAACTTTGACATACAAATCAAAAGTGACAAGGTAAGGTCACAGCAGGTTCAAAAAACAAGATAATTATGAATAACCAAAAAGTACAAAAAACCTGATTGGAGCTATATTACAGGTTATGAGTTAGAGTTGAAAGGTATTTATTTATTGAGAGGTGTGTTAAAGATTGAAATTTTAAGCTTTTTCGCAGAAAAATGTATTTAAAATATACTAAAAGGCATATTTACAAATTGGAAAATGAAAACTTATTTGCTTTCTATATTTCCAAAATATTGTAGCTGTTAAGAAGGAAACAACCAAAAGCAACTACTTCCAGGACTTAATCACCTACTGGCTGGAATTATACTTGTTTTTATGTCATTTTATTAACTCATTTCAATATATTATTGTTTTAGCTTCAAAAAATTAGCTTTGAAGCAAACAGTGTAATTCAATGCCGGCAGGGGTATTAGTTCCCAGAATAGTTGTTTCTATTTGGCTCCTTCTTGATATACAGCTGTCGTTTTGGAAATGCCAAAAGTAGATACGTTTTCCAATTTCCAAATTGTAATTAAATATATTATATACAGGATTGTCTTTTTTGAACTGAGACAGCCAGATATGGGGAGAACTAGTAGGGAAATAATTCGTTTTAAGGGTGACCTATATATTGTAGAGAAAATATTATTATTAATAAATTTATTTTAGGCACCTACTTTTACCTATACAGGGTGGATTAGGAAAGTGTGGCGTAAAAAACGACAAACTTTTGTGAAGAGATAATTTATAATACCCCATACAGGATACTTTCAGTTTATTAATGAATTTCTTTTAAACTACTGCAGGCAGCGATGCCAAACTTTCAGGGTCCAGTACGAGCTATAAGATCTATCAAAATCTAGTAAAATATAGATTGTGTCCGATTTAAAAATATTACATCATATGACGTCACAGTTTTCTGGGCCACCCTGCAATATAGGTCCAGGTTGAAACGAAATCTTTTATCCTGCTAGTTCTCGAGATATCTCGTTGTCTCAAGTTAAAAAGACCACCATGTATATGTGCAATTTTCGCATATCTAAATAAGACCTTACTCTCATCACAAAAGTTTTAGTATTTTTTTTGCTTTTCAGCATTTAGTTTTTATTATTTTATTAACACATTTCAATATATATTTTTTTTTTTGCTTTATTTGATTTTTTTTAAACAATCTGGGTAATTCAATGCCGGTAGAGGAGTTAGACCTCGGTGTAGTTGTTTTTGTTTGTTTCCTTTTTAACAGGTGCATTATTTTGAAAATGTAGAAAGCAGATACGTTTTAAATTTCCAAATTCTAAATATTGCCATTTTGCATATTTTAAATTAAAGCTTTCTGCAAAAAAGCTAAAATTTTCAATCTCTAACATAACACGCAGAAATTAAACAATCTTCAACATTCAGTCAGCGTATCTTTTTTAAACTTTTATTAGAGGTGTTTGGAATATTGAACATACTTCTTTGTTGCTAACCCGCGTTTTGTTGCTAATGAGATGGATTTATTTGTAGGCTATATAACATAAATAAGAAAACTCTCGTTTTAATAACAAAATAAAAGCTTTCGATATTAGAGTCGTAATCAAGAAATTGTCAAACAGTCTATTTTTGTTACCATTCTCATCCCAAAACAAAGTAACTAAACATAGGTCCAATTGAACATCAAAGCCGCAATTAAAAAACTGCGACAAATGTTTAGGAATGTGATAGAGCTCTTGTTTTCTTGTAACCATTATCATTTACCAGATTTATTCACTGACCAAGTTATAATAAATAATTAATCTCTGAATTGCAATTTGTCTGAATTTTAGTAGCTTATACCTGTTCAAGTAAAGAAAAAATAGTCTATTTGAAATATTCTTCGATCTGAAATATTAAAAACGTTTTGTTGGACAAAATTGGCTCACCACGAAAAATTTGGTGTTAAACTCAAGTTTGATATTAAATAAATTCTAAACTTGTGATCTGATTTGGGTGATTTTTTTTATTAGGCTGTAGCTGATTTTTAAGAATCATACTATGTAACCACGTTCTCATAAACTTATGCTTCAAAACCGATTTGAAGATGAGAATTTGTTGAACATTCTAATAGTTCCGTATGATCATACAATTTCGCTAAAACGCTCTAACTTATAGAGATTCTTAAAAAATAAATTTACATCGCAAAAAAAATACTCAAATCGAATAACACGTTTAGAATTTATTTAATATAAAATTTGAGTTTTCGTATTAATTTAAATGTCGTGTTAAAAGTGCTTTCAAGGAACTCATTCAAATTTTTCTACAAACTCAAACTTTCACATGCAATCTTTAAAATTGCACTTTTAACAATTTAACAATGTCATTTTGACATACAGCACCGATTCACTCTTAAAAAAGAATAATCTTCGATTATATATCTACTGAAGCATGAAAGTATCCTTATTACCTCATTTCAATGTTGCCATTTAGCGGAGGCGATAACAACCCTATCGTATTTCAATTAAAAATAAAATAGAAGTGGAGGCGACAGCGCGCTCTTATTGTACGCTGAAAGCTTCGCCAGCGCCTGCGGTGGTATATCAGAACTAAAATATGTTTTTGTGAGTTTGGGGGGTACCTTATCACCTCCAGACAAATTTTCGGATTATGAATCTAGAGGCCACTAGTAATCATATCTGAAATTTTCAAGGCAAAACGTTGTCGCCTCCGAAATCGGAGGCGACAACGTCATTTTGGAGGCGATAACGTATCTTTCATACCCCGTTCTGGAGGTGATAATGTACCCTTTACCAATATATATATATATATATATATATATATGTATATAGAAGGGTGCTTCACCGGTACCGTTTTATGTTTCGTACAAAAAAATACTGACTGTTTTACCACGGGTTTAGCCGGTACTAAGTGCGGTCCCGCATTACCACTGCTCCCCTACCACGGGCAGTTTGCGTGACGAGCCGCTGGTGGTGAAGTGGTTTCTTTTAGAGATCTGTAATCACTCTTTATCAAACAGACAAATCTATAGACGTTAAATAACAGATGTCGCTAGCATTTACTTATTCTTTTGATATTATTTTAATTATTTACCTTAATATTATTATGTAGGAAGTAGGACCTAAGTAGATGTTATCTAGATTTAGATATTGGTTAGGTACTTATATTAGTATATAGTACTATTTAGTATTATCTTATTTATTTGTTGGGAATATCTTGTTCGCAGCTTTTTCTGCTACCTATTTAGGTTTTTTTTATGAAACGGTAATCGAATGATTGATATGTTGAAAATATACATTATGTGTTCATAAAATATTCTACAAATTGTTAACAAGAATAGGTATATTGGCTATAGGTACCTATAATATATAATATGGGATTCATTAAAGTTTTTAACAGAAAAGATAAACAGGAACAGAAAGTGTTTTGGTATTTATTTATTATTTATTACAGAAAATTTGAATATTTTGCTGACCTGTTAGAAGCGGAATAACTTAGTTACAATCCTGTAAAATCTTTAAAAGTGAGATATTTTTTGCTGGATCTATAGAAATTCTTACTGACCGGTATGAAAAGTGATATCTGAGACTGATTTTTCATTGATTTTTAACATTTTTTATTTCTCAAACACAAACCCGTTAGAAACAGAATTTCTAACGGGTCAGCAAAAAAAATAACTTTTAAAAGGTTTTACAGAGCTCTAACTAAATTATTTACTGCCCGATTTTTATGAAGTTTACAAACAATGTGTAGGACAGTCTCACCTATCACCCTGTGTACCTGTCAGCAAAAATTTCTAACGGGTCAGCAAAGTTTTCAGTAATAAATGCAATTCTTATGGCTCCGCAAATTAGGAGTTTCCAAAGTATTCTGCCAAAGTGTTCATCCACTCAACTTAATTTATCAAAGTTTAAAGTGCACTGCTATAGTAGTGGTCTCATTAATAGTTGGATAGATAATATGTAAATGATGTTAAAGTTTTACTGTTTTTCTCCAATGTTTGAGTATTATGTAACTAAAATATATTATGTATTTTACTTCCTGTCTAGAGGATTTGCAATAAAAAATCCATTTCTACTAAAAATCTATAAAATGTGGCAATGTAGTTTTGAACCCCATTTTTTTAATTTTAAAGGCCTAAGTTAAAAATTAACTTGATATATATCCGATATTATGATATTTATGTAAATATCATATTTGCCAACCCTTTTCACCAAGTAAGTACCCTTTTGACCAAACTAGATAATAAATTAAAAATATCTATACATTCTTTGCATTCAACCTCCATCATGGTATGTTTATTAGTTTTTATATTGATGAAAGTATGCCATAACAATAGGACTGCAAGAATTTTCAAATGGCTTTTTGTAGATATTCAATTATTTTTTTAATACAATTTAATATATCTGCAAATTAAATTAATTTGATCACAATTACACAATCACAATTATGGCTAAAAGATGCTAAGAGTAGGATTCCTGTTGAAAATGATATATATTTATATTTTTGAAACTGGAGCGAGGAGGTTGATCATACACTTTTTTATATTATTATTGCAACAATTAATAATACAGATGAAAATTAATGTAAAGTAATGCAGCTTCAAATGAATAGAAATTATGTTATTTTCCCTTACTCCACCCACACCTTCTTATTAAAACCTAAGTGTTAGTCCAAGTTCTAGCTGGACTAACTGAGCTGAGCCTTGAATAATGATTGTGCCTGAATCAATCAGCACCACTACCAACAAAGCCAAAGTAAGTAACTACAGGTAAAATTAATTATATATTACTATTTATTGTGTACAATTTGATATGTATATCAGCTATGACATATGCCACTTTCTTCCTTATCATGTAATGTAAAGAAAGTCACTGCTCCCAGCACCTCAGTAAAGTTTTTGCAACATAGAATTTGGTGACCTCTTTTTGACAGTTGATATTTGCCCTATAAAAAAACAAATTGGGGACAAAATTGGAAATAGTATATTACTAGGTACATATCCAAATGGAAAATTATTCATTAGAGTAAAAACATAATAGAGCAGTTCACCAAGTCTTGCTGCTCTCCACTGATCTCTTCCCACCTGTCACTGGACATCTATTGTTGCAAAATGCGAACATACTTCAAGCATTTAATTGCAGCTTAAGAGTGTAGCCAATATATTTATTTGTTAAAACTATCTGGAAAAGATGTTAGCACATGCTGTGACTTGGTGGTTACTTTCTGTAGTTGTTGCATAATGAAAATGGTGGTTGCATCGAATTAGTAAAGACCGCCACAAACAGGAAAACTTCACCATCAACAGCTCGAAGGCTATTGAGAAAGATTTCTAGGTTGAAGCAGTTGCCTATAAGAAAACAAATAATTTTGTTTTGGTAATGCATGGTAAAGAGAATTGCTTTACTATGTTTTTACCCTACTCTCAAAAGATTGTTTGGTCAAACTTTTGAAAGGCAAACTATAATCATAAACTCTAAACAGTAGACCCTAACAAAACTGTCCACAAATTTTATATACTATTTTATTTACAATCCTAGAATATGTAGTTCCTTGGAGAGCAAACAAGATTTTAAATTCGATATTCCATCATCTAATGAAATCAAATAAAAAGGAGCTTTTATCAGTTTAACTTTATATTTTGAGTATAGGGATTTCATTTCACTTGAGTTTTAAAGCTTTAGGTAAAAGACAGGACCCTCAAGCCATAACCTCTATTTTGTACTCCAAGTTATTGTTTTGTTTTCTTAAGTGTCCTACACTGTAAAAAGCAATGAGAAATAGAGGATATACACTTCACATCCTAAGAGAATAAACTTGACAAATCGTACCCCATCCTCCTATAAGACCTAGGAATTATAAATATTGAGTATGCTATAGGATTTTAAATAAAAAAATATTAACATTGGAAGTAACAAAATTACCTTGTATCAAAGTCCAAAAGTAGGTACTTATGTTGGGGATACCTTGAAAGTTATATTATTTTTTTATATAGGTACTTTGAGTTTTGGCTGGAATATTTAGTGTTTTTCAGTAAAAACATAAGTATTTTTTTAATTTTTCATAGGTGACAAAAAAATTCTTAAACACTGACAAACAAAACAAAAACAATATTTTCACACTTGCTGTGGCCTGTGGACGACACTTGACTTGACAAGTGACAATCTTGACATTCCTAAAAACAAGGGAATTTCAACTTTTATTTTTAAATTTAATAGTCACGACCAGAGACTTTTAATTGTAGACTGTTGTGCAAACTGAACTCTCTGTTTGCATATGAGTTCATGTGTGGCCCAAGGCAGCTCTGTATACCATTTTTTTTAAGCGTTTACGATTAAAGTTTAGGAAAGTTTTCTGTTTTCTAAATAAACCAGCCAAGCAATAAAGCATATCTGGTTCCAATATTCTTAATTTTTGTCAAAGGGACCATGAATTTCCTTTGTGAGTTTTGGCAGGCACTTTCAGCCATTCTTGGGAATTCTAGTCCAAAAAACATGGAACCCCGCAATTTTAGGGAAACATGACACTTATTGTCCGTCTTCCTGACTCTTCAAAGCCGCCCATTAAAACGTCAACTGTTTTGAGTGATATTTATGACTTCAACGGTCTTTTTTCGTCCTGGGAGGTACCCAGGCAACAGGATAGTAATTAGAGCGATTTAGCGAATATCGTTGATTGAAATTAAAATCTTATCATCTCATCAGATAGAGCTTTTAATTTCTCCGACATTGAAGATAAATGACTGCCCAGGAAATTAACGGCGAAGTTAAATCAAAAACTTTATTTGCTAACTTAAGTATGTCATGTGAGGTGTCATTTTGAAGAGCATAAATTGCTCTATACAATTATCCGATTTTCCAAAATTTCTTTTTCGTAGATATTGAGTATTTTCCGAGAAAGTTAATTTCGTAAATTTCGTTCAAAAACGTCAGCCTTTCTGGAGGTAATTTATCGTTCGTCTTCTAGCCAATGATGGCACGATGCACCCTTCTTCGCATGGTACAAGGGCGGTACCAAAAGGTCGGGAATGACGAGGAGAAAGTGGGTTTAGGGACTCGCTTGCTGAACCCGTGGTAATTCAGATCGTCGCGCTTTGATTTATTTTTTGACCGCCTATTTTTGCATCCGAGTTTTTCGAAACGTCCGAACCGCCGCGCTAATTACTTGTGTTTAATTAGTGCCTTAAATCGCTATTTTGCTAGCCTACGGAAGAGCTACGCACGAGTGTCTTCGGTTGCGCCCTTTAGTGTGGACCCACCTCTGCCCTTTTCCTACAACTAGGCCATTTAGTGCAATTAGCTGATCCTACGGACGACGTTGGAAAATTCCCGGAAATTTGGTGGTATCTGTAGTGTAGTACCCACTTGTAGAGGTTGAATTTTATAGTGTTTGTATAGTACTTTGTATTCGCCATAAGATCGAGAATAATAGGACCAGGTATTCTCGCGGCAGTTTTCTTTCCACTTTTAACCGGTGTACTTTAGATTTTTCTATTCAATTTTTTAGTAAGAAATCGTGTACCCGTCAAGCACGTTTCTGGGGGCCACTGAGCTTGTTGCAACAAGTTCACGTCCGCCGTTTTTTATTTCAGGTTCCTGAGCGAACACTGACAAACCCAACAGTTTTTTTTTTTAAAGTCCATTAAAATTGGCTTTTCTTTTTACCAGACGGTTTGCAAGTTTCCTTTAAATTTTCTATAATTTAATAACTTGCTGGCATCCCGACATTCATTAATTTGGAACAACAGATTTTTAATTATTAATATTATTAATAACGATTATTTAGAAAATCTTGTTACCTAAATTACACCTTCTATAATCTCGGAAGTATGGACGGATTGTTCGACGTCGTAGACGAAACTCCCCGAACCAATAGGCGGCATTCCGCCCCCCATATTATCCCCATATTTAGCGACCTCAGGGACAATGAGGAAAGACGGTCCTATTCGGGAGAAGTGCGCCCCTCGTGGATAGAAGGCGATTGGGTTCCTACCCGGGACGTAGAAACTCCCGATTCCTAAAACGCAACACCGCAACCACGTGACCCAGAGGGGGCACGGCGTTACATGGCATCCCTGGCGGGGAACTCGAGTAATTTAAATTACCCTCGCAATGAAGCGAGTACAGAATATGCGAGAACGAACCCAATTAACGAAAGAAGAACGCCTCTCGAAAGGACCCATAATATTGTGGACAATAACCGCCAACAATACAGCCCTTTTATTAGGAATCACAATAACAATAATGGAGCTTTGCAAGTCATAGACGTCTTTTCCAACGCTATGAGCCAAATTGTGCAACGCATGGGAGTCATGCAAGTACCCAAATTTGACCGAACGTACAGCGGAGAATTACATCAATGCCCTAGGCGGTTTCTTAGCGAACTTCAAGACTATTTCGCAAGACATGATATTCACCGTGATGCCGAAAAAATGCGCACAGTGTCAGGACAATTGAGAGGACAAGCACAACAATGGTACAACCCAATTCGAGAGTACTCAATTTGTTTTGAAGAATTTGGACGAAGGCTCATAAACCGATTTGATAGCAATGAGGTCATAATGGCTTGTAAAACGCAGCTCTATGGAAAAGCCCAAACAATTCAGTCGACAGAGGAATTTATTCAGGCCAAAAGAGCCCTCTTTTATAGAATTTTTCCTCAAGGAGTAGAAAGCGAGTTAGTAAAGCTAACTGTTGCAGCCTTACGCCCCGAACTTAGATTACCAATAAGGTTCATGGCCATAGATAACATAGAAAGGCTCATTACTGTAGCCTCCGCAATAGAAACAGATTTAGCTGAAATGAACAGAGGCAATAGGCAAAATAATATTAACAGGCCTCAAGAGCGCCAGAGCCGGCCTGTAAATCAGAGCTCCCTTAACACCACCCAGGCAGGCAGAGCCAATTATGTAAATAATAGAAATGTGAGAGCTATAGAAGCGCCGCCGGCCCGATTGAACCCGAGACAGGCGATAGAGTCAAGACCCCCCAGGAGAAATCGGCCGTGCCGCCACTGTCACGGCGCTCACATGGACTATGAGTGCCCCTCACGCCAAGCAATGCCCCGAAGGCCTTTAAATCACGAAGACCGACGCGAAGCTGCCTCCACCAGGCCCGCAAGGCCGCTCTTAGCTCTATGCGAAGTACCCCATGAGGAGCAGTCGGGCCCCGAAAGCCCCAACGCCCTCCAGCCCCAACAACAGACCGGACGAGAGACTCACAGGCATCCGCGCCGACCGCGCGGCCTTCCCCAAAACCCCTCGCCGTCGGAAAACTGCCAGCGGACCAACAGGGCTTAGAAACCATAGAATCATCGGCCCCTGTTGGTCCCCAAAGCAATAAATCCCTCCAGATCCAGGCCACCCAAAATATAACAACCCGAACAGGAGAAAGTGAGACCGGAAAAGCTGAAAAGATGCGGGCAAACACTGCACAAGTGAACAGCGCCGTTAGAGTACGCCCGGTAGTCGCAATTAACATAGGTGACTCCCTCAGCTTGAGAGCTCTATTAGACTCCGGTGCAGACGTCAATTTAATTTCAGCTGAGTACGCCCCTGATTATTACACCCCAAGAGAAAGCGAAATTCAACTTGCGGTCAACGGTACGAGGGTAACGACCTTAGGCGTCATCGTAGTACAGTTAAAAATCAATAATGCCACTTTTACGGTACCCTGTCAGGTAGTTCCCAATTTAGGACATGCCGTTATATTAGGAACCCCTTTTTTAAGAGCGGAGAAAGTGGTGATGGATTTTGAGCGAGATTGCGCCTATATTGGGACCACAGATAGGCTAACCATCTTCTGGAAAAATCAACCGGAAAAACCCGCTAATTTAATAATTTTGCCGGAGTTAGCCAATGATGTTCCGAACGAGTTGCGCCATCTGGTACAAGAATTTTCAGAACTTTTTGAAACCGGACTTCAACAGCCAACCACTCGGACCACCAAGCACCGGATAATTTTGAAAGAAGAAAAGGTGGTAAATAAAAGGTGTTACTCTTTAGCACCTGAAAAGAAAAAGATCTTAAACGCACAGGTAGCCGAAATGCAGAAAACCGGTGTAATAGAGCCCTCTAACTCGGCATATTCTTCACCACCTGTGTTAGTGATGCAACCCAATAAAACCCCGAGATTCTGTGTAGATTACCGAGATTTGAATTCGCTCACAGTTGATGAATCTGCCAATTTACCCCGGATTACCGACGCCGTTAAGTCCTTAGCCGGAGCCAAAATATTTAGCGTCCTAGATTTAAAGAGCGGCTATTGGCAAATACCCATGGATGCAGAAAGCAAGAAGTACACGGCTTTTTCCACCCCCGATGGCGCAAGCTACCAATTTACTGTTATGCCATTCGGATTAAAAAATGCACCAAGCACTTTCCAAAAATTGATGGCAGGAGAGGTGTTAGCGGGATATATTCAGGACTTTGTGCAAGTATATTTAGACGACATAATAGTTTACAGCTTAAATGAAGCCAGTCACTTAGTACACTTACGGAAAGTTTTTGAACGCCTGCGTACCCATAGCCTAAAAGTAAGTGCTGAGAAGTGCCAACTATTTAAAGAAAACCTGGACTATTTGGGTTTTCATGTACATGGCTCTACCGTGGAACCCCAGAAAAAGCACTTGAAGCAAGTTTTGGAGTTCCCTGTACCGAAAAATAGACGTCAACTGCAATCTTTCCTAGGGACGTGTGGTTGGCTACGGGAACATGTGCCCAATTACTCGGAACTGACTGCCCCCCTAACCGACCTCCTAAAAGGAAAAGCAACCAAAATAAACTGGACACCAGCCCTGCAGGAAGCTTTCGAAAATACAAAAGAAGCAGTGGCTGAAGCCCGACCGCTAAGTCGCCCTAACTTCGAGAAACCATTTATCCTGCAAACAGATGCATGTCAAATAGGAATGTCTGCAGTGTTATACCAAGAGGATGAGAAAACCGGCCAAAGGTTCATAATCTCGCATGCAAGTGCCAAGTTCAAAGCCGCCGAAACACGTTATCACGTAAACGAGCAAGAATGTCTGGCACTTGTATGGGCGATTGGGCTTTATCGAGCGTACCTAGAAGACCGCAAATTTAAAGTCCGAACCGATAGCCGAGCACTCACCTGGTTACACAAATTCAAAGACACCAGAGCTAAATTGACCAGATGGGCTTTAATGCTCCAGGAGTTTAGCTTTGATATTGAGCATATAGCAGGCACGCAAAATCAACTTCCCGACATCCTTAGCCGAAGCCCTGAGGAGTGCCCTTATGAAGGTGAGCCAGACAATGAGAGGTTGTTACCCCCTACGTCACAAGAAAGCCACCAGGGCCAAGCAGCAATTTGTGCAGTGACTGCTGGCAGTATTTATGACCAAATAGCCCAGGAACAGAAATCCAACCCCCGAATAAGGAGAACAAAAAAGTTGATTGAATTTCTCACCTGCAGGAGAGAAATTGAACTAACACCTGGACAAGAGAGGCTATTGCAAAGGTTCACCGTATATGACGGCCTGTTATGGAGAAAAAAACAATGCAGGAGACCGTCTAGTGGTACCCCGCAATCTGTCCAAGCAGGTAATTTACTCTTACCACGATTCAAAAGAACAGGCTCACCCGGGATATAAAGAAACTTTAAGGAAAATCAGTGAGAGATATTTTTGGCCTTGGATGCATCAAGATGTGGTTAGCTATGTGAAGAATTGCATTATATGCTCTATAGCAAAAACGCAGCAGCGGCAACCGCACGCCCCTTTGCATGCCCGTACGCCGAAATATCCATTCGAAATGATTTCTTTAGATGTCCTAGGTCCCTACCCAGAAGCAGCAAGAACAAAAAGCCGCTATATTTTGATTGTGGAAGACGTGTTTTCCAAATGGATTGAAGCTTTCTCCTTTAGGTCGATATATTCACACGATGTAATTGACATATTAAATAATGAGATAATTACTCGATACGGCCCTGTCCGATACATCGTATCTGATAATGGTACCATTTTTACCAGCCAAAGATTAAAAGAGTTTTGTACTAAAAACGAAATTACTCACCTTTTTTCCAGCATTTATCATCAGCAGGCCAACCCCGTAGAGCGAAGGGTTCAAGAACTTAAGAAAGTTCTGTGAATTCTGTTGATTAATAAAAATGAAAACCACTGGGAGAAAGCGCTACCGAAAGCCTTACAGGTACTTAGAGGTAGAAAAAACAGTGCCACCGGGCAAACGCCGGCATCGATTATTTTAGGCTATGAATTGCCTTGTCCTGGGGAATGGAAAACCCAATTTTCAAAGAGACGAAGAGTCCTAAATCCCAATGAAAGAAAGCGAAAAAACGCGGAGATTTATAACAGGCAGGTAGATTACCAGCGGCGCAATTATCATAACGACATTCCGCCCCCTGTTGAATTCCGAGTGGGAGACCAAATTAACGTTCGTGCTCGGGCCCAAGGTGCTTTTGCAACCCCTTGGACTGGCCCCCACGAAATAATAGCCCAAACAGGAGTCACCACATATGACGTGCTCATAAATGGGAAACGAACTAATGTCCACGTCGATGACATGCGACCAGCTCGCCTTGGCAATGACATGGATCTTCACAGTGAAGAAAATGATCTGGGATCTGAATATTCAAGCGAAAATGAGCCTTATGAATTCCCGGAAAACCTAGAACGAGTAGTAAGAAACGAAGTTGAGCCAGCGCAACAAGCATTACAAGAGCCAACTAACCCCGAAGAAGCTCAGGAAACTCCGGAGTCAGAAAGCACCGATAACGCTGAGATCAGATCGCTAACCCCTTCACTCGAAATTTCAGAACCCGAAATTTCGGCATTAAGTCGGATCGATGATATGAGACCCAATATAACGGCCCTCAAACTTGAAGCAAGTAAGTTTTCCGGTCCACGCACTTCACAGGAGTTCAAAAGGATCGATGAGAATATAACTCAGGCTTTCCTGGCATTAGACCGAATAGAAAATCCTGGCAGCACCCTAGTACGGGATATGCGTAAGCAATTATTGAGTGAATTACACCGCACCCAAATCGTTTTGGAAGAACAATCTATCAAGTATCTAATCAAATAATTAAAAAAAAAAAAAAAAAAAAAAAAAAAAAAAAAAAAAAAAAAAAAAAAAAAAAAAAAAAAAAATTGCATGCTTCTAATTGTAGAATCTAGTATTAGCTCTTAGTATTAGTATTATGTACAGTAATTGTTTACTTTCTGTGGGTTATCTTTTGCTTTAACTTTTCCTCAAACTTATCAAAGAAAATATTTCTTTTTTCTTCAATCAAGTTTTCGCCTACAGAGGGGGGTGTTGTGCAAACTGAACTCTCTGTTTGCATATGAGTTCATGTGTGGCCCAAGGCAGCTCTGTATACCATTTTTTTTAAGCGTTTACGATTAAAGTTTAGGAAAGTTTTCTGTTTTCTAAATAAACCAGCCAAGCAATAAAGCACATCTGGTTCCAATATTCTTAATTTTTGTCAAAGGGACCATGAATTTCCTTTGTGAGTTTTGGCAGGCACTTTCAGCCATTCTTGGGAATTCTAGTCCAAAAAACATGGAACCCCGCAATTTTAGGGAAACATGACACTTATTGTCCGTCTTCCTGACTCTTCAAAGCCGCCCATTAAAACGTCAACTGTTTTGAGTGATATTTATGACTTCAACGGTCTTTTTTCGTCCTGGGAGGTACCCAGGCAACAGGATAGTAATTAGAGCGATTTAGCGAATATCGTTGATTGAAATTAAAATCTTATCATCTCATCAGATAGAGCTTTTAATTTCTCCGACATTGAAGATAAATGACTGCCCAGGAAATTAACGGCGAAGTTAAATCAAAAACTTTATTTGCTAACTTAAGTATGTCATGTGAGGTGTCATTTTGAAGAGCATAAATTGCTCTATACAATTATCCGATTTTCCAAAATTACTTTTTCGTAGATATTGAGTATTTTCCGAGAAAGTTAATTTCGTAAATTTCGTTCAAAAACGTCAGCCTTTCTGGAGGTAATTTATCGTTCGTCTTCTAGCCAATGATGGCACGATGCACCCTTCTTCGCATGGTACAAGGGCGGTACCAAAAGGTCGGGAATGACGAGGAGAAAGTGGGTTTAGGGACTCGCTTGCTGAACCCGTGGTAATTCAGATCGTCGCGCTTTGATTTATTTTTTGACCGCCTATTTTTGCATCCGAGTTTTTCGAAACGTCCGAACCGCCGCGCTAATTACTTGTGTTTAATTAGTGCCTTAAATCGCTATTTTGCTAGCCTACGTAAGAGCTACGCACGAGTGTCTTCGGTTGCGCCCTTTAGTGTGGACCCACCTCTGCCCTTTTCCTACAACTAGGCCATTTAGTGCAATTAGCTGATCCTACGGACGACGTTGGAAAATTCCCGGAAATTTGGTGGTATCTGTAGTGTAGTACCCACTTGTAGAGGTTGAATTTTATAGTGTTTGTATAGTACTTTGTATTCGCCATAAGATCGAGAATAATAGGACCAGGTATTCTCGCGGCAGTTTTCTTTCCACTTTTAACCGGTGTACTTTAGATTTTTCTATTCAATTTTTTAGTAAGAAATCGTGTACCCGTCAAGCACGTTTCTGGGGGCCACTGAGCTTGTTGCAACAAGTTCACGTCCGCCGTTTTTTATTTCAGGTTCCTGAGCGAACACTGACAAACCCAACAGTTTTTTTTTTTAAAGTCCATTAAAATTGGCTTTTCTTTTTACCAGACGGTTTGCAAGTTTCCTTTAAATTTTCTATAATTTAATAACTTGCTGGCATCCCGACATTCATTAATTTGGAACAACAGATTTTTAATTATTAATATTATTAATAACGATTATTTAGAAAATCTTGTTACCTAAATTACACCTTCTATAATCTCGGAAGTATGGACGGATTGTTCGACGTCGTAGACGAAACTCCCCGAACCAATAGGCGGCATTCCGCCCCCCATATTATCCCCATATTTAGCGACCTCAGGGACAATGAGGAAAGACGGTCCTATTCGGGAGAAGTGCGCCCCTCGTGGATAGAAGGCGATTGGGTTCCTACCCGGGACGTAGAAACTCCCGATTCCCAAAACGCAACACCGCAACCACGTGACCCAGAGGGGGCACGGCGTTACAAGACCAACATGGGGATACAACTTTTATCAAGCATTAATTTTTATTTTTGTTTTGGCAGCCGGACACAGGAGAAAAGGTGGCTATAAATTAAGCCTTAAATATTTAGGGCTAGTCATATTATCCCAGGCTTTATTTAGGTTTTCAGTCACGACGATTTACGAAAGTATTCCTACCAATCGAAGATATAGTGGCTCCCAAAACTAATGCTAACTAAAATTATTCAACGACTTTTCTGCCTAAATTAAAATATTCATAGAACATAATATCTTGTATATTTTTTTCAATAAGAAAAAAGAAACTAAATGGATTAACTTTGCACATCTTAATTTGTTAAAATAAATAATATAAGCGGAAAAAAATCAATTATCTAATTGATTTTTACAATAAACATTATTTCTTTTTATTGAGAAATTAAGAACGAAGTACCGGGAAAACCTCTTATTAATTAAAAATATACCGGTGAAGTCACCATATAGACGGTAATTTATAAATAACTGCAAAGGTCAGTTAATTTGGTTTCCTCCCTTTTGCTTATTCTAATTCTAAAACACCATGCGCTTCACTTTAGAGAAAAATCATGTTTTGTTTGTATTAACAATTTAATCTTTTTTTTTGAAAAATGTACAGCCTTAATGTTGTAACCTTTGAAAAATTTGCATTTCAAAGTACATTTTAGAAGTGGCGTTTCATGGCGTAATTTCATCGTCAGAGCATATCAATTTGCGAACTATGACTTCACGTAAAACGTCAAGTGACATCATTTCAAGCGGATATCGTCGTCATTTTTAAGGTACCCACTGCTAAAAAAGGGAGCAAAATCTATCAATAGTCTATAGTCTCCAGATTTTTCTAATATACTAACTCATTGGCTCCAACACACTTTATCTAAAACGGCCATTATTATATCATATAACAAAATAATAGTAGATTATGTCTCTAGGAGTAAAATTGGGTCTTTTCGTGCTGAGCCCAGAGATTGACAGCCGAAGCGAAGCTGAGGTCTGCAACTGCGAAGCACAAAAAGACCTTTTAATCCGAGTAGCATATACTTTTTTTTCAAGTATGCAGGAAATAAGAAGTCTATTTCAGAGCGATTTTCTCTCATCCTCTTTAAGCAGGTGTAGGTACTTACCCAACTATAGTGGTGTATTATGTAAAATAAACAGAATGTGTTAGAACGGAGGTTTTCAATGTTCAATGGTTTTAATGATATCAAATCATAAACAGTGGTTTAGATGGTTAGGTAAATTATGGTAAACTAAAATACTGTAGCATTATTATCACTACTAAATTAATAAAATCACATTGACAGATAAATATGATGACGCTCATGACATTTAACGGACGAACTCAGAATTCGAGAACATATGCGATTTCAACTTAAGCCGAGTTCGGTAATTCCATACAAGCGCTCCGGACACAGACCATCTCCTAAAATCTTAAAAAGCTAGAGTGAGATAGACTGATATCCCGAGCGCTCGGGATGTAATTACCGAATTCAACTTAATAACGGTTTCGGGTGGTGCTCTCGAACGCTCTGAGAGTATTCCCATCCTTTGTTTTTTCAATAAGAATGTAAAGATGGCAATACACTCAGATCGGTCTATCTGGTGTCATCTAGTGTTGAAATAATGTTAGCGAATGAAAATCGTTTATATATGCGCCACCATGACAGTAGCGGTGATTTTTGACTTTACTTTTACTGCCTAGGACTTTTTTGCTACTTTTTTGGTCTCAGGATTAGAGAGCCCACTTTAGGTGTGCGTATGGAGAAAACAAATGACCTACTTTTAGTCCGATCAAAAAAAAAACATTATTTTGTTGTATGACAAAATTAAGAATGTCGTACCGGCAAAACTTCTAATCAATTAGAAATATACCGGTGAAGTCACCATGGTTACCATGTAGTAAGTAATTTATAAATACCGGTAAAGATCAGTTAATTTTGTTTTGTCCCTTTTGTTTATTCTGATTTGAGAACATCATGCCCTTCAGTTTAGAGTAATATTATGTATTGTTTGGATAAAAAATTAATCCATTAATCTGTTTTTGAAAAATTAAGGTTTTAAAGTACATTTCAGAAAATTAACTGATGTAGAATCCATATAAAGTTTATGTTGCTTTTTTACAAGTTTATAAATAAACGCTCCAACACCCTTTATACAGACGCCCGTTAATTATTAACAAAAAATCACTGTCAGTTATCAATAATTTCTTTTGATAATAAAAATGATTTCGTTTTATGGCAAAATTAAGAATGTTGTACCGGCAAAACCTTTTATTAACTAAAAATATACCGGTGAAGTCACCATGTAGTAGGTAATTTATTAATAACTGCAAAGGTCAGTAAATTTGGTTTTCTCCCTTTTGTTTATTCTAATTCTAAAACACCATGCGCGTCACTTTAGAGAAAAATCATGTTTTGTTTGGATTAACAAATTAATCTTTTTTTTTGAAAAATTTACAGTGTTATTGTTGTAACCTTTGAAAAATTTACATTTCAAAGTACATTTTAGAAATGAATTAGGTAATGTAGATTCTATATAAAATTCTGGTAGATTTTGAGGCCTTCTTGACTAGTTCATAAACGCAAATAAACTCTTCAACCAATGACTTATGGAGAGGAGTACCATGGAGGACCAAGTAGATATGAGCAGAGCCAACAAATGCCGATATTTCCTAAAAAAGGTCCCGTTTTTTGGCCGGAACCCATGATGTAACTTTATCGTCAGAGCACATCAATTGGCGAATCACGTCTTGTCGTAAAACGTCAAGTTACGTCATTTCAAGCCGATATCGCCGCCATTTTTAAAGTATCCACTGCTAAAAAGGGGGCCAAAACTGTAAAACAGGAGGGCCTCTCCAGATTTGTATATCTGCTATAATTGCTCGTTGGCTCCAACACACCTATTACTTATGTAAAAAAGGCCATTAAATATTAAAGAAAAATCACGTTCTGAAGATCACCGTGAGTTATTAATAATTACTTCTATTCATGATCTAGGATAGTCACCTCACGTCACTGGTTGACAGCTGACAAGTGTTTCATTTCCTGTCAAATTATGATAGATTTGGAATGGAGCGACGAAGCTCTGTTATTTTTTATTTGTTTTATTAAATAAACGCTATTCTAGATGGAATTAAGTTGAATTTATTATTATTAATAGATCTACAATAATAATTCGCTTTATGACAAAATTAAGAACCGTCAAACCTCTTATCAATTTGAAACATATCCGTGAAGTCACCGTGTAGTAATTTAAAAGTACTGGCAAAGAGCAGTTAATTTGGTTTCATCCCTTTTGTTTCTTAGATATTCTGATTCTAGAACACCATGCGCTTCCTTCACTTTAGAGCAAAATCAATTGTTTGGATTGAAAGTTTACAAATGAGTCTTTTTTGAAAAATTAATGTTTTAAAGTATATTCCACACATAGTAGAATCCACCCAAACTTTAGGTAGTTTTTGGAGCCAGCTTGACAAGTGACATAAATGTGAATAAACCTTTCAACACACCATATAAAGAGCGTTCATAAAAAAAAACCTTGTAGCAAGCTATGGAATTAAAATTGTTGTTTGAGTTAAGTTCGTAAAAAAAAATTGGTGAAAATTGGAACATCTTTGACATTTTCGACTTTTTTTATGAAGTCATCTCAGACCTACTGTTCTAATTCCATGGCCTACTTGAGTTTTTTTTTAATATGCGCATTATACTTATATAAAAGGGCCATTAATTATTCACAAAAAATCACGTTGTGAAAATCCCAGTGAGTTATCGTTTATTTTTTTGATAATAAACAATACTTATTATTATGATAAAATTAAGAACATCTTACCGGCAAAACCTCTTATTAATTAAAAATGTACCGGTGAAGTCACCATGTAGTAGTTAATTTATAAATACCGGTAAAGATCAACTGATTTGGGTTCCTCCTTTTGTTTATTCTAATTCTAAAACACCATGCGCTTCACTTATTGAGAGCAAAGGCATGTTTTGTTTGGATTAAAAGTTAACAAATTAATCTTTTTTTGAAAAATTAACATTTTAAAGAACATATTAGATTAGAGATGAGTGTTGTAGAATCCATATAAAGTTCAGGTAGTTTTTGAAGCTTTCATGACAAGTTAATAAATTCGAATAAACGCTGCCTAACCAATCACCCAGGAGATATTGACAGAATCAACAATTGTCGATAGTTCCCTTAAAATGGCCTCGTTTTTGAACCGAAAGTCCGCCATTTTTTAGATACCCATGGCATAATTTCATCTTCAGAGCATATCAATTGGCGAATTATGACTTGAAGTAAACCGTCAAGTGACGTCATTTCAAGCGGATATTGCCGTAATTTTTAAGGTACCCACTGCTAAAAACGGGGGGCCAAAATTGTAAAACAGGGAGGTCTCCAGATGTAATATACTAGCTGGTTGGCTCCAACACACTTTATATTATTATTTATATATAAAAAATCACGTTCTGAAAATCACCATCAGTTATCAATTTAATTTTTTGATAATAATTATTTGGTTGTATGACAAAATTAAGAATGTCGTACCGGCAAAGCATCTAATCAATTAAAAATAAACCGGTGAAGTCACCATGTAGTAAGTAATTTATAAATACCGGCAAAAATCAGTTAATTTGGTTTCCTCCCGTTTTTTTATTCTGATTTTAGAACATCATGCTCTTCACTTTAGAGTAATATTATGTATTGTTTGGATTAAAAATTATCCCATTTATCTTTTTTTTGAAAAAATAACGTTTTAAACTACATTTCTGAAGCAAATTAAGTGCTGTAGAATCCATACAAAGTTTAGGTAGCCTTTTGGAGCTTTCTTACAAGTGTAAATGAGAATAAACGCTCCAACATCCTTTATACCGACGGCCGTTAATTATTAACGAAAAATCACTGTCGGTTATCAATAATTTCTTTTGATTATAAAAATGATTTTGTTTTATGACAAAATTAAGAATGTTGTACCGGCAAAACCTTTTATTAATTGAAAATATACCGGTGAAGTCACCGTTTAGTAATTTAAAAGTACCGTCAAAGATCAGTAAATTTGATTTCCTCCCGTTGGTTTCTTCTGAATTCTGATTCCAAAATGCTATATGCACTTAACCTTTAAAAGTAAAGTCATGTAATGAATTGTTGAAAATTAAAGTTGATAAATTATAAAGAATTCAAAGTTTGGAAGAAAAATTTTAGATAAAGTCTAGATTTTTGAGAGAATTACTTGAGTCCAGTATTTATTGCTTCATTAATTATGATTTAATTTAAAATGAATCTCTGAAATATAGAAATTTTTCTCAAAAAATTAATCATATTTTCTTTTTTTGGACTAATTGGCCGCTATTGTAACTGAATTGTAAAGAGACAACGTCGGTATATTTTCCACATCGAGCTATTCTTTAGACACCCCCCCCCCCCTGTTTTACAGTTTGGCCTTTTTAGCAGTGCGAACCTTTAAAGTGGTAACGGTATCCGCCGGAAGGGACATCTCGATAACGTCTTACGTCAAATTATTGCAAAACTGTCTCACAAAATAATCACAAAAATCTCTGTCATTATTTTTTATTTCCAATCGAATCGAATATCGAACTTCTATCCTCTCCTGGCTAGAGCGCTAGGGGTCCTAGCCGTTAGCTGACCTAGCTCCAAGTTTTCTAAAACTTAAATTCAACCTAACACAAACTCAAAACAATCAACACAATCAATATCCGGTCTGGCTTTAAGTTGCTATAACGCTTGTATGTTGTGCGCTAACGACAATATTACGTCATGAGAACCTTAAGAGCGCCGGACTTCTGGCCAAAAAACGGGTCCATTTTTAGGAAAGTATGGGCATTTGTTGGCTCTGTCCATATCTTCTAGGTCATTGATTTTCCACAATGAGATTTCAGAGATTTGGCCGGGACTTTAAACGTTTCTGAATTTGAACCGGGGGTATGTCAACATAACCTCGACCATTTAAATTACATGTGAAGTAATGACAACTTAGTATTTAATTACACTTTTTTCAATTATCTTAAATTCACTAAAGTTTTAGTTTTGGTGGAGGTGTTGCAGAACCATCATTCTTATTACTGAAGCAAAAAAATATTACTCTTACGGCGAAATAAGTGGTAAGGAGATCAACATTGGGCGAACTACCTATCTACCAAAAACTATCAACTGTTTGAAATACTCGAAACCCTTTTTATGCCTCAAAACTACTTCAAATTCAGACAAAGGAGCATAGAAATAGAAGTTTGGGGTTCCCAGTTTAGAGTTCCCAGATTCTATTGCCATAAAAACTAGAAGGGAGTGGACTGTTAAAAGGTATAATATGTAAAATGATTACTTGGCTGGAAGCTGGAATAAGATATTTAAACATTTGTTTGTAGGCGTGAATTCTGAATCATAAACGCCTTGGACTTGGAAATCTTGCACCAAATCAAACACTTTTGTTTCTACAAGAAAATAATTGTAAAATAGATAAAACACTATGTAGTGATGTACTAAGGCAAAATAATTTTCAATGGCTACCTCACAACAACCTTGGTAGTTGGTTAAGAAGATGTGGTATTTAGAATAAATTGTGAATATTCCTCCTTTGTTTAATAAAAAATATTGTTACTTTTGAGGATATATTTGTTTATTGAATAATTTAAAACAAAGCCTTTCTCTTAATGGGGCACATTTCTTTGTTAGAATTATTATCCCATATATACTAAATTAGTAAATGTAATAATTGATTATAAATATTATTGTTTATGTGAGTTGGAGCGATTTAGCATAATGTCTAAACTAAGGTAAGTGTTGCCATTTTTTTGTTGCATTTTTAGCGAACCATGAGATGGTTCGATTTCTGTACAGTAGCTCCAATGCTGTGAAATAAAGCAGTAGCTTCTCGAGAATATTGTACTATTTGAACATAGATACATTCTTCAATACAATCTCATTGATGCTGCTAGAATATAAAAACATTTTTAAATTATAGAAATAAATTAGATACTTGAGTAAATAATATGTTTAAAAATATATGAATGCCCTTTTGCTATCTTCTTTTCAATATATCTTTGTCTTTTTATTGAGTTTACATACTACTTATAAATGAATTGCTTATGCTTATTGTTTCCTTACTTGGTTACTAATTTGTCAATTCCACATTCTAAAACAAACAATAAAGCTATTAAGGTATTAAAAATATAACTTCACTTAAACAATTACAAAAAAAAGCAAAAATATGATTGGAACTGTAAGTTAAGCACCAATGAGAGTATAAATCTTTACTTATTACCCATTCACTTATTTTTGTCATCTAGTTACCTTTGAAACCTGTATTATTTTTTATACCCATCTCCTTTTAGCACATGTTGAGAAGATATGATAAAAATGGCAAAGTCAATTTTCCAACCCCTACTTGACGACAATAATAATTGAATGGCTTATATGTATCTAGTTAGAATTATTGCATCCTCCTTGGTTAAGCACTATGAAAATAAACATTGCAAAGCAAAAAAAACTCATAATTTTTATTTTAGCACTTCTCATTCTCAAGGTATTTGGAGTTTAAATAATGGACTACTTAACAGCTTCCATCATGCAATGCTCAAATATCAATTATGTGATTTGAAAGTACATTTTTTAACTTTTAAATCACAATATTTATTTTTTTTTAATTTATATTTATTTAATTCTTGTACAGTTATGCGGCAATGTAGATCCGAACTACTGAGTATAGCAACTGTACTGCTTCGAACAACTCACTTTTGTTCCACGGTAAATATCTTAACAAATGTTAAAGAAAAACGGATTTATATGCATGACAGATTTTTTCTATTTACGTTAATGTAATGTTTTGAGGGTGTTTTACCCCCAGATTGGTTGACCGGTCACGTGTCACGTGCTGCACGAAACCTATTTTTTTCCCGCCTAATTATTAATAACCTATCTTTTTATATTTGAATTGTTGCCCAAACGTATATTATATCCTTTCATACATTAACACTTTTTGTATACAGATCTCTTTTTTTACCCTCACATAATCTGATCTAGACATTTGTGTTATTCACAGTCATCCCTCATCTCCTAGTTGATCTTGTAGTGTATATCTGCTAAAGCCACGGCTAAAGCTTAATATTGAAAGCAAGCAACCAAGAGTGTGAATAAGATCAGTATCTATTGCTTGAGCAACATCTAGAGCAAAATAGCTTATACCTACAGTGAAGACTGAAGATACCTATAGACCCCTACATTCAGTAAGTAGGTAGGTAAGTACCTACTTAGAAAGTAGTATGTGAAGTTACTACATAGAAATTAGGATCTTTGAGAAATTCCAACCAAGTTT